>RXON01002942.1:0-30604 GCA_009667805.1 Leptobrachium leishanense
GTATCTCTGGGAGAGCTAGTATTAAACTCCGGACCAAGACATTATTTCAGTGTAATCTCTGAGAGCTAGTATGAAACTGTGGACCAAGACATATTTCAGTGTAATCTCTGGGGAGAGCTAGTATGAAACTGTGGACCAAGACATTATTTCAGTGTAATCTCTGGGGAGAGCTAGTATTAAACTCCGGACCAAGATGTTATTTCAGTGTAATCTCTGGTGAGAGCTAGTATTAAACTCCGGACCAAGACGTTATTTCAGTCTAATCTCTGGTGAGAGCTAGTATTAAACGCCGGACCAAGACGTTATTTCAGTGTATATTTGGGGAGTGCTAGTATTAAACTCCAGACCAAGACGTTATTTCACTGTAATCTCTGGGGAGAGCTAGTATGAAACTCCGGACCAAGATGTTATTTCAGTCTAATCTCTGGTGAGAGCTAGTATTAAACTCCGGACCAAAATGTTATTTCAGTGTATATTTGGGGAGAGCTAGTATTAAACTCCAGACCAAGACGTTATTTCACTGTAATCTCTGGGGAGAGCTAGTATTAAACTCCGGACCAAGACGTTATTTCAGTGTAATCTCTGGGGAGAGCTAGTATTAAACTCCTGACCAAGATGTTATTTCACTGTAATCTCTGGGGAGAGCTAGTATTAAACTCCAGACCAAGACGTTATTTCACTGTAATCTCTGGGGAGAGCTAGTATTAAACTCCGGACCAAGATGTTATTTCAGTGTAATCTCTGGGAGAGCTAGTATTAAACTCCGGACCAAGACGTTATTTCAGTGTAATCTCTGGGGAGAGCTAGTATTAAACTCCTGACCAAGATGTTATTTCAATGTAATCTCTGGGGAGAGCTAGTATTAAATTCCGGACCAAGAAATTTTTTCAGTGTAATCTCTGGGGAGAGCTAGTATTAAACTGCGGACCAAAATGTTATTTCAGTGTAATCTCTGGGGAGAGCTAGTATTAAACTCCGGACCAAGACGTTATTTCAGTGTAATCTCTGGGGAGAGCTAGTATTAAACTCCGGACAAAGATGTTATTTGAGTGTATCTCTGGGGAGAGCTAGTATTAAACTCCGGACCAAGACATTATTTCAGTGTAATCTCTGGTGAGAGCTAGTATTAAACTCCAGACCAAGACGTTATTTCAGTGTAATCTCTGAGAGCTAGTATTAAGATCCTGACCAAGATGTTATTTCAGTCTAATCTCTGGGGAGAGCTAGTATTAAACTCCGGACCAAAATGTTATTTCAGTGTAATCTCTGGGGAGAGCTAGTATTAAACTCCGGACCAAGACGTTATTTCAGTGTAATCTCTGGGGAGAGCTAGTATTAAACTCCGGACCAAGACGTTATTTCAGTGTAATCTCTGGGGAGAGCTAGTATTAAACTCCGGACCAAAATGTTATTTCAGTGTAATCTCTGGGGAGAGCTAGTATTAAACTCCGGACCAAGACGTTATTTCAGTGTAATCTCTGGGGAGAGCTAGTATTAAACTCCGGACCAAGACGTTATTTCAGTGTAATCTCTGGGGAGAGCTAGTATTAAACTCCGGACCAAAATGTTATTTCAGTGTAATCTCTGGGGAGAGCTAGTATTAAACTCCGGACCAAAATGTTATTTCAGTGTAATCTCTGGGGAGAGCTAGTATTAAACTCCGGACCAAGACGTTATTTCAGTGTAATCTCTGGGGAGAGCTAGTATTAAACTCCGGACCAAGACGTTATTTCAGTGTAATCTCTGGGGAGAGCTAGTATTAAACTCCGGACCAAAATGTTATTTCAGTGCAATCTCTGGTGAGAGCTAGTATTAAACTCCGGACCAAGAAGTTATTTCAGTGTAATCTCTGGGGAGAGCTAGTATTAAACTCCGGACCAAGACGTTATTTCAGTGTAATCTCTGGGGAGAGCTAATATTAAACTCCGGACCAAGATGTTATTTCAGTGTAATCTCTGGGGAGAGCTAATATTAAACTCCGGACCAAGACGTTATTTCAGTGTAATCTCTGGTGAGAGCTAGTATTAAACTCCGGACCAAGACGTTATTTCAGTGTAATCTCTGGGGAGAGCTAGTATTAAACTCCGGACCAAGACGTTATTTCAGTGCAATCTCTGGGGAGAGCTAGTATTAAACTCTGGACCAAAATGTTATTTCAGTGCAATCTCTGGGGAGAGCTAGTATTAAACTCCGGACCAAAATGTTATTTCAGTGCAATCTCTGGGGAGAGCTAGTATTAAACTCCGACCAAGACGTTATTCAGTGTAATCTCTGGGGAGAGCTAGTATTAAACTCCGGACCAAGAACGTTATTTCAGTGTAATTCTCTGGGGAGAGCTAGTATTAAACTCCGGACCAAAATGTTATTTCAGTGCAATCTCTGGTGAGAGCTAGTATTAAACTCCGGACCAAGAAGTTATTTCAGTGTAATCTCTGGGGAGAGCTAGTATTAACTCCGGACCAAGACGTTATTTCAGTGTAATCTCTGGGGAGAGCTAATATTAACTCCGGACCAAGATGTTATTTCAGTGTAATCTCTGGGGAGAGCTAATATTAAACTCCGACCAAAAGACGTTATTCAGTGTAATCTCTGGTGAGAGCTAGTATTAAACTCCGGACCAAGACGTTATTTCAGTGTAATCTCTGGGGAGAGCTAGTATTAAACTCCGGACCAAGACGTTATTTCAGTGCAATCTCTGGGGAGAGCTAGTATTAAACTCCGGACCAAGACGTTATTTCAGTGTAATCTCTGGGGAGCTAATATTAAACTCCGGACCAAGACGTTATTTCAGTGTAATCTCTGGTGAGAGCTAGTATTAAACTCCGGACCAAGACGTTATTTCAGTGCAATCTCTGGGGAGAGCTAGTATTAAACTCCGGACCAAAATGTTATTTCAGTGCAATCTCTGGGGAGAGCTAGTATTAAACTCTGGACCAAAATGTTATTTCAGTGTAATCTCTGGGGAGAGCTAGTATTAAACTCCGGACCAAGACGTTATTTCAGTGTAATCTCTGGGGAGAGCTAATATTAAACTCCGGACCAAGACGTTATTTCAGTGTAATCTCTGGGGAGAGCTAATATTAAACTCCGGACCAAGATGTTATTTCAGTGTAATCTCTGGTGAGAGCTAGTATTAAACTCTGAACCAAGACGTTATTTCAGTGTAATCTCTGGGGAGAGCTAATATTAAACTCCGGACCAAGATGTTATTTTAGTGCAATCTCTGGGGAGAGCTAGTATGAAACTCCGGACCAAGACGTTTTTTCACTGTATCTCTGGGGAGAGCTAGTATTAAACTCCTGACCAAGATGTTATTTCAGTGTAATCTCTGGTGAGAGTTTGTAATAAACTCCGGACCAAGATGTTATTACAGTGTAATCTCTGGGGAGAGCTAGTATTAAACTCCGGACCAAAATGTTATTTCAGTGCAATCTGTGGTGAGAGCTAGTATTAAACTCCGGACCAAGACGTTATTTCAGTGTAATCTCTGGGGAGAGCTAGTATTAAACTCCAGACCAAAATGTTATTTCAGTTGCAATCTGTGGTGAGAGCTAGTATTAAACTCCGGACCAAGACGTTATTGCAGTGTAATCTCTGGGGAGAGCTAGTATTCAAACCGCTCCCAAAATGTTATTTCAGTGTTAATCTCTGGTAAGCAGCTACAATCGGTCAGAGATAGACGTTATTTCACGCAGTGTAATCTCTGGGGAGAGCTAGTATAGCTCGGAACTCCGGCCAATGTATTTTCAGTGTAATCTCTGAGAGCTAGTATTAAACTTCTGACCTGATGTTTACCTTCTTCCTTATTGGGGGGAGAGGCTAGTATATTAAACTCCGTACCAAGACGTTATTTCAGTAATCTTGGTAGAAATCTGGGAGAGATTAAACTTAAAGTGACCAAAATGTTTATTTCATGTAAACTCCGGACCAATCTCAGGGAGATGCTAGTATTAAACTCCGGACCAAACGTTATTTCAGTGTAATTCTCTGGGGAGAGCTAGTATTAAACTGCCGGGACGTTGTTATTTCAGTGCAATCTCTGGTGAGAGCTAGTGTTATTATTCCGGACCTGACGACGTTATTTCAGTGTAATCTCTGGGGAGAGCTAGTATTAAACTCCGGACCAAAATGTTATTTCAGTGTAATCTCTGGTGAGAGCTAGTATTAAACTCCTGACCAAGATGTTATTTCAGTGTAATCTCTGGGGAGAGCTAGTATTAAACTCCGGACCAAAATGTTATTTCAGTGCAATCTCTGGTGAGAGCTAGTATTATACTCCGGACCAAGACGTTATTTCAGTGTAATCTCTGGGGAGAGCTAGTATTAAACTCCGGACCAAAATGTTATTTCAGTGTAATCTCTGGTGAGAGCTAGTATTAAACTCCTGACCAAGATGTTATTTCTCTCTGGGAGAGCTAATATAAAACTCCGGACCAAGATGTTATTTCAGTGTAATCTCTGGGGAGAGCTAGTATTAAACTCCGGACCAAGACGTTATTTCAGTGTATCTCTGGGGAGAGCTAGTATTAAACTCCGGACCAAGATGTTATTTCAGTGTAATCTCTGGGGAGAGCTAGTATTAAACTCCGGACCAAGATGTTATTTCAGGTGTAATCTCTGGGGAGAGCTATATTAAACTCTCCGGACCAAGATGTATTTCAGTGTATATCTTGGGGAGAGCTAATATTAAACTCCGGACCAAGATGTTATTCAGTGTAATCTCGCTGGTGAGAGTTAGTATAAAACTACTCTGGACCAAGATGTTATTTCAGTGTTATCTCTGGTGAGAGCTAGTATTAAACTCTGAACCAAGACGTTATTTCAGTGTAATCTCTGGGGAGAGCTAATATTAAACTCCGGACCAAGATGTTATTTTAGTGCAATCTCTGGGGAGAGCTAGTATGAAACTCCGGACCAAGACGTTATTTTCACTGTTATCTCTGGGGAGAGCTAGTATTAAACTCCTGACCAAGATGTTATTTCAGTGTAATCTCTGGTGAGAGTTTGTAATAAACTCCGGACCAAGATGTTATTACAGTGTAATCTCTGGGGAGAGCTAGTATTAAACTCCGGACCAAAATGTTATTTCAGTGCAATCTGTGGTGAGAGCTAGTATTAAACTCCGGACCAAGACGTTATTTCAGTGTAATCTCTGGGGAGAGCTAGTATTAAACTCCAGACCAAAATGTTATTTCAGTGCAATCTGTGGTGAGAGCTAGTATTAAACTCCGGACCAAGACGTTATTGCAGTGTAATCTCTGGGGAGAGCTAGTATTAAACTCCGGACCAAAATGTTATTTCAGTGTAATCTCTGGTGAGAGCTAGTATTAAACTCAGGACCAAGACGTTATTTCAGTGTAATCTCTGGGGAGAGCTAGTATTAAACTGCGGACCAAAATGTTATTTCAGTGTAATCTCTGAGAGCTAGTATTAAACTCCTGACCAAGATGTTATTTCAGTGTAATCTCTGGGGAGAGCTAGTATTAAACTCCGGACCAAGACGTTATTTCAGTGTAATCTCTGGGGAGAGCTAGTATTAAACTCCGGACCAAAATGTTATTTCAGTGCAATCTCTGGGGAGAGCTAGTATTAAACTCCGGACCAAGACGTTATTTCAGTGTAATCTCTGGGGAGAGCTAGTATTAAACTCCGGACCAAAATGTTATTTCAGTGCAATCTCTGGTGAGAGCTAGTATTATACTCCGGACCAAGACGTTATTTCAGTGTAATCTCTGGGGAGAGCTAGTATTAAACTCCGGACCAAAATGTTATTTCAGTGTAATCTCTGGTGAGAGCTAGTATTAAACTCCTGACCAAGATGTTATTTCAGTGTAATCTCTGGGGAGAGCTAGTATTAAACTCCGGACCAAGATGTTATTTCAGTGTAATCTCTGGGGAGAGCTAGTATTAAACTCAGGACCAAGACGTTCTTTCAGTGTAATCTCTGGGGAGAGCTAGTATTAAACTCCGGACCAAGATGTTATTTCAGTGTAATCTCTGGGGAGAGCTAGTATTAAACTCCTGACCAAGATGTTATTTCAGTGTAATCTCTGGGGAGAGCTAATATTAAACTCCGGACCAAGATGTTATTTCAGTGTAATCTCTGGGGAGAGCTAATATTAAACTCCGGACCAAGATGTTATTTCAGTGTAATCTCTGGGGAGATTACACTGAAGTAATGTCTTGGTCCGGAGTTTAATACTAGCTCTCCCCAGAGATTACACTGACATTAATCGACATTAAGAACCAGAGGGACAAAAGTTTTTCAATTCTAGGCTTTTCTCATCTCCCCCTGTCCTACTGTTTCTATTTTATTTCCTCCTCTCCAATATTTGTTGATCTTTTTAATGCCTAAAAATCTTAACCACTTCGGGTCTGAGTTATGGCAATTAAAGAAGTGTGCAGAAACATAATGTTGCATATACGCATTCTTAATATTACGTATCTGTTCATCTATGCATTTATTGTCAATCTTGTAAGAACTCTAATATTGTAACAAGCGGGAAATGTATTAAGTACATGTCGACTGTAACTAAGATTGAATATACTATCAATAGACTAATCACCTGTAAAACCAATGATATCATCTATCTGTTGGAATGTCCGTGCAGACTACAATATGTAAGACCTCTACATAAACGCATAGATGAACAGATACGTAATATTAAGAATGCGTATATGCAACATTATGTTTCTGCACACTTCTTTAATTGCCATAACTCAGACCCGAAGGGGTTAATATTTTTAGGCATTAATCTCCCTGGTGGTATTCCCGAGTGTGACTCGGGGTTAAATTTCACTACTGCAAACGGTAACCCCGAGCCACACTCGGGCTGGATGCATACTCCCCTCCTCTTGGCTCCCTGGCTGTCCCCCGCAGTGTGATCGCGGCAAGTTGCTTCCTGGTAAGACTCCCTGCGAGTCACACGATGAAGGGGCGGCGGGACCAGGCAGCAACTTGGAAAAAAATTATAATACACCGTATAATCCAATGTGCAAACACAGGATAAGGAACAGACCATACATCGTCTCACCCTTGTTTTCAGACAGATTTCTGTGTTTTTTGTTGTATTTTATTGAATATCATTTATTTGCATTATTTTGGATAATTATTTTTGGGATATAAATTATGTCGTGTTTCAAACTTTATCAGACTCCGTGTATTTACTATTTATTTATTTATTTATAAAGGATTTTACCAGTAAGAACTCTTGATTTCACGGATTTCAGTGCGTGATTCCTAATTATTACAGGCTAACTATGTGCAAAAACACGTTTCCTTTAAAAAAAAATTTAGACCGCCAGGGAGGTTAAAAAGATCAACAAATATTGGAGAGGAGGAAATAACATACAAACAATAGGACAGGGGGAGATGAGAATAGCCTATAATTTAAAAACTTCTGTCCCCCTGGGTCTTAATGTCGATTTTTGATTTGTTTACTATTCTGTAAAATAAGATCTTTTCTCAGATCATACTTGTCATTTGAGAAATGTCCTGTATACTTTTTCTGTGGATTGTGAAAAACAATTTTATATTTAGGCCTGATTATGACTAGGTTCGTTGTAAAAAAAAAGCTAAAAATGAAAAAAATAATTAAATTTTTTTTAAAAATTGTTTTTTTTAAAAAAATAATTTCTGGGGGCGGGGGTTTAGTTAAAAAGGACCTAGGCTGTCATCTAAAAATAATGAGCATAAAACAATCAGAATGAGCGCAGCGCACATAGGTGAACTGGCTCAGCAATTAAAGGGTTAAAAAGCAAAAACATGTAAAAATTGGGTATTTCTAGTCTTGGGCCAAAATTTTGAAACTATTTAGCCGGGGTCTTTTTTGGTGGCTGTAGATTTTGGGGATTAAATTACGAAAAAGTGGGTTTTTTCATTTTTTTCATCATATTTCATTTTATTTTTATTTTTTTTATAGTAAATTATTCGATATGATGGAAATAATGGTATTTTTAGAAAGTCCATTTAATGGCGTGAAAAGCGGTGTATAATATGTGTGGGTTGCATAAACGAGTAAGAGGAAGATTTGACCTAAACACGAACAGCGCAGAAACGTAAAAACAGCAGCGGTCACTAAAGGACGGATTTGTGTAAAACCGCCCGGTCACGAAGGGGTTAATAGTCATATCACGCAGCATTATCACCTGAGGCGATACCGAACCAAAACGCCATGCAGTGTGTACAAATAGAAAAATTTAATGCAAAACGTTTTATTTTTTCCTTCTGATCTATGGCAGTGACATTATATGCTTTTAGTTATAAAGCAAGCAATGCCGCTGCATTAACTCACCTTCTCACTTCCTACGCTGGGACCAAATGTGGAGATAATGGTGCAATGTGTTATTACACAATGGTTCATCTAAAACACAAGCTCTGCTGTGTGGAAGGTGAGTCTACTTTGGACACCTGTGTCGCCATTCTTTACACCCCACAAGTTCAAGTTAGGTGTGATTGGACAGGTCAGAGCCTGACCTTTCTAATACACAATTTGACCATGTTAAATTAAAAAAAATATTCCCAAAAAATTGACGAAGAATAAAACCACATTAAAAAATGAAGTGATAAAAAACGTCATGTCATAAAAAGACCCTTAGCCACAACCCTCTTTGGTGCCCAGAATTTTGGTTGCTCTGGGCTGAAATGGAGCATCCAGTGTAACAAATGGGTGGACTCTGTGGAACAGGTGGCCTATCCTTCCACCAGAAGATACTCTTAGAAAATACAGAAAGGTAGGGAACAACGCTTCAAAAGGCATCGAATCGCGTGTTTACAGGCTTACTTAAGTATCAGTGCAGCAAAAAAAAGGTCACGGTGCTTCAACCTGTTTCTTGAAGGTATCTCTTATCCTGAAAGAAAAGAGAAGATTGGGGCCGTAACATAATAATGTTGTAATAAACTGTATCAGAGAATTTAAATAAATGCAGAAATGAAACTTCCAAACTGAGTAAAACATGTTCCGCTGGCATTGCCTTACGGACCGTTCAAAGGCCGTCCATCCGCCTATGTTCCACAGATCTTGTTACAGCGTCTCAACGGCCAAACATAAGGGAGAATATAGCGTAAAACAATATTGTATTGTCATTATATTAGAGTGTAGCAAGGGCCTACTCGCCCTCCTTCCAGCAAATGACCTTGCTTGTGGATACTGTGCATGAATTGATTGCTTTTTCAGTGGCAAAGAGATCACTAAAGAGTGAGAAAAGGTCTCAATAATACAGATCTAGTGAGCGAGTGCTTCTGGTCTGGTTTAAATAGCAATCCTGCTTAAGAGAAACTGAAACCTCCACGTCTCCACATTTCCGACCCTGCCGCGGTCACTTCCGGATGATGTCATCACGTAATCGACCCAAAGATGGCTCCTGCTCGTCATGCCCTAGAGATCCCTCACAGGACATCAGTGTGTCTCCCTCGGATGCTGGAAGAATATGTGCGGTGATATACAGTACCTCCTCTGGGGTTTCTAGAATATCCTACAGTCGACAATCCGATCAAGTCCCATAACGTAACAAATGTACGTCCTGCACTCCCTCACCTGCCGGACAAATTTTCTTTCCCCTCAGCCAGGGATAAAAATCGCCAAAGGAAGACGGAAAAAACCTAATCCTTGGAAGTGACCACATAAACAATATCAAGTGGTAGAGATGATGTTGTAATTAAATTGAATTGGATCTGGAATGGCCCCATCCACACCGACCGGTGTCTTCCATGAAATACATCCACATAGAATAACTAGTTGTAATATTAGCAGAACGCCATCTGAATCCGAAAGATGAAAAATCGACGTCCCGCTCCTCTAATATCAAAGCAGCTACTTAAAAAAGGGACTAACATAAAAATCATGTAAAATCTTTATTGATGCCCCTGAGGATATTAAAGTGGAAAGTCGGCTTCATTCCTTCTTTGCTGATTTTTTTTTGTAGAATATTCTCTCCTCGTTGGTCCCTGTTGACTCTAAGGCTAGGGTCAGACGAGCGTGATTTCTACGGACTGTACGTCCTTGCACTTGGATGTACGTCAGTACGGAAGACACAGTAGTGGTCACACAGTCCGTTTTTTTCACTGACGTATATATTTTGACGGATGTAGGAGGAAAAATAAATTAAAAAGCAAAACCATTTTGTCCGTGAAAAATGCTGGACGTATAAATGCCGTCCGTCTGATCACGTTCCATCACTCACACACAAAGCTATGCAGGCGTTGCGGACGCAGCGCACTTTGTGCGGCCGTTCTAGGGGTTGTACGTTCTTGCCTGCCTTGCGTCCGTGGGCCACGGCCGTTGTGCGTCCGCAGTTCAGTGCGGTCGTACTTCGTGTGTCGGGCTCCGATGGGCTTTCTGTCATGCTATCATGGACGTACTTTTAGGCGCAATCACGGACGTGAACACTGCGCTCGTCTAACCCCAGCCTATGTGTGATTCTACAGGATCGCTAGCATGTTTCTTACAAAAATGTGCTGACACAGAATGTTTCTCCACACTCTTTTGAATATTTCTGACATGTTCCATTACCCTTATATGGAGTGGTCGTGTGGCTCTCCCAATATGTATTAAGTTAAAAGGCCATACCAAGGCATATACAGTCGGGTCCAGAAATATTGGGAGATGGACACAATTGTAACATCTTTGGCTCTATACACCACCACAATGGAGTTGGAATGAAACAAACACAATGTGCTTTAACTGCAGACTGTCAGCTTTAATTTGAGGGTATGTACATCCAACTCAGGTGAACGGTGTAGGACTTACAGCAGTTTGCAGATGTGCCCCCACTTGTTAAGGGACCAAAGGTAATGGGACAGAATAATAATCATAAATCAAACTTTCCTTCTTAATACTTGGTTGCAAATCCTTTGCAATAGACATGTGCATTCGTTTTAGTACTAAAACGATTTAGTCCAAATTTTGGGATAATTTTGTTTTCGTATGACTCAACAGATACGAAACTGCTCAGTACCAAAAATGAAAGAAACTAAAATAAAATGCTCTACAGTTTAGTTTCAGTCCTTTTTGTGATATTACATTGATGAGTGAAGGAGACCAACAATGAAGAGCGCAACATCTGAAGTTCTGCACCCTGCACATGCCAATGCAGTAGGATGTTCTATACAGAGGGTCATTAATTAATGCAGGAGGATGTTCTATACATTATACAGAGAGGGGTATTAATTAATGCAGGAGGATGTTCTATACATTATACAGAGAAGGGTATTAATTAATGCAGGTGGATGTTCTATACATTATACAGAGAGGGGTATTAATGCAGGAGGATGTTATATACACAGAGAGGGACATTAATTAATTCAGGAGGTTGTTCTATACATTATACAGAGAGGGGTATTAATTCAGGAGGATGTTATATACATTATACAGAGAGGGGTATTAATTAATGCAGGTGGATGTTGTATACATTATACAGAGAGGGGTATAAATTAATGCAGGAGGATGTTCTATACATTATACAGAGAGGGGTATTAATGCAGGAGGATGTTATATATACAGAGAGGGACATTAATTAATTCAGGAGGATGTTCTATACATTATACAGAGAGGGGTATTAATTCAGGAGGATGTTATATACATTATACAGAGAAAGGTATAAATTGAGGAGGATGTTCAATACATTATACAGAGAGGGGTATTAATGCAGGAGGATGTTCTATACATTATACAGAGAGGAGCCTTTTTTTTTAGCCCTTTAAATCCAGTGGCTGTGAGCGCTGAGATCGGCTGCTTGTTTTATTATCTCTCAGTACAATGTATCAGGCTCAGCTGTTACAGTAACTGACTGCTGCTCATCACAGCGCTCAGAGTTTCAGTAAAACAAGGAAATAATGTTGTTCTAACCTCTTCTATATAAAAATATTATTTACTTGTTTTACTGAAACTCTGAGCGCTGTGATGAGGGGCAGTATTACAATGTTGGTGCGAACTTAACCAGAGCTGTTGTAAACTGAAAACCTTAAGTTAGCACCAACTATGTAATATGGCCCACATTGTGCTGAGAGTGAGAGATACTGTAACAAGCAGCGATCTCAGCCCTCTGAGGAGCCACTACAATAGTAATTGTATCCATTGGTTTTCAGATGAATGAAATTAGTTTTATACTAAAGAACTGAAAACGAATTTCTTTAGCAACTAAATAAATTGCATTTTAGGACTAATCCATTAGTTCAAAACGAAATTTTGTGCTGTGCACATGTCTACTTTGCAGTCAATCACAGCCTGAAGTCTGGAACACATAGACATCACCAGACGCTGAGTTTCATCCCTGGTGATGCTCTGCCAGGCCTCTACTGCAACTGTCTTCAGTTCCTGCTTGTTCTTGGGGCATTTTCACTTCAGTTTTGTCTTCAGCAAGTGAAATGCTGCTCAATGGGATTCAGGTCAGGTGATTGACTTGGCCATTGCATAACATTCCACTTCTGTCCCTTCAAAAACTCTTTGCTTGCTTTTGCAGTATGCTTTGGGTCATTGTCCATCTGCACTGTGAAGCGCCGTCCAATGAGTTCTGCAGCATTTGGCTGAATGTGAGCAGATAATATTGCCCCAAACACTTCAGAATTCATCCTGCTGCTTTTGTCAGCGTCACATCATCAATAAATACAAGAGAACCAGTTCCATTGGCAGCCATACATGCCCACTAGGCATGAGCCGAACACCCCCGTGTTCGGTTCGCATTCGAACTCAAACAATTTCAAAAGTTTGAGTTCGAACTCTAACCAAACTCAGTGCAAGTCAAGGGGAGTCAAAAGTTTGATTTTTAGAGTGCCCTGCAAGAGGGCATATATGCAAGATATTTGCCATAAAAGGTGTATGGGGGTCCGGGTAGTGCCCTGGGGGACAGGAAACAAGGACAAAAAGTTAAAAAAAAAGATGTTTTTAAAGGAACAGTGAGTTCTCCATGAAATAAGGGTTAAAAAAAAAAACGAAAAATTCCTTCAAATTTCGTGCCTAGGAGGTCCCCATAACCTGCCCGTGAAGTGGCGGATTTCTAGGATGTATAGAAACACTTAAAAAGAAAAAAATTACGTTTCAAATGACGGTAAATGTTTTTCCTTTAATCTATTCATAAACAACTGCTTGGGGCGGCAGTCTGTATGAAAAGTGGAGACATTTTAGGACACGCAGTACAAGTTTAGTGATTTTTTGGCTAAATTATGGTGAAACTTATGCAGGCTTTGGATGAAAGTAACAATAGGTGCTTTAAAATTGGGCCTTTAGGCTAGGGTCAAACGAGCGTGATTTCTACGGACGTACATCAGTACGGAAGACGCAGTAGTCTTTGCTGATGACACAAAGATTTGCGACCGGGTTGACGTTCCTGGAGGGATCAGCCAAATGACAAATGATTTAGGTAAACTAAAAAAATGGTCGGAGCTGTGGCAATTGAGTTTTAATGTGGATAAGTGCAAGATAATGCACCTGGGACGTAAAAACCCAAGGGCTGAATATAGAATATTTGATACAGTCCTAACCTCAACATCTGAGGGTTGGGATTTAGGGGTTATTTCAGAGGATCTAAGGGTAAGTAGTCAATGTAATAGAGCAGCAGGAAATGCTGGCAGAATGCTTGGTTGTGTAGGGAGAGGTATTAGCAGTAGGAAAAGGGAAGTGCTCATGCCACTGTACAGAGCACTGGTGAGACCTCACTTGGAGTACTGTGTGCAGTACTGGAGACCGTATCTCCAGAAGGATATAGACATCTTAGAGAGAGTTCAGAGAAGGGCTACTAAAATGGTGTACGGCTTGAAGGAGAAAAGTTACCAGGAAAGGTTTAATGATCTTAACATGTACAGCTTGGAAAAAAGACGAGACAGAGGAGATATGATAGAAACATTTAAATACGTAAAGGGAATCCACAAGGTAGAGGAAGGGAGTATATTTAAAAGAAAACAAAGTAGCAAAACAAGAGGACATAGTCTTAGATTAGAGGGGCAAAGGTTTAAAAGTAACATCAGGAAGCATTATTTTACTGAGAGGGTGGTGGATACATGGAACAGTCTTCCAGTAGAAGTGGTTGAGGCCAAAACAGTAATTGAATTTAAGCAGGCATGGGATAGGCATAAGGCTATCCTAAACAAAATATAAATCCAGGTAAAGTATCCATGTAATTGGGCGACTAGATGGGCCGAAAGGTTCTTATCTGCCGACATTTTTCTATGTTTCTATGTTTCTAGTAGTGGCCACACAGTCCGTTTTGTTCACTTACATATATTTTGACGGATGTAGCAGGGAAAATAAATTAAAAGGCAAAACCATTTTGTCCGTGAAAAAATGCTGGACGTATAAATGGAATCCATCTGACCACGTTCCATCATTCACACACAAAGCTATGCAGACGTTGCGGACGCAGCGCACTTTGTGCGGCCGTTCTAGAGGTTTTACATTCTTGCCTGCCTTGCGTCCGTGGGCCGCGGCCGTTGTACGTCCGCAGTTCAGTGCGGATGGCATTCTTGTAGAGGGCTTCGATGGGCTTTCTTTCATGCTATCACGGATGTACTTTTAGGCGCCATCATGGACATGAACACTACGCTCGTCTGACACCAGCCTTAGAGTCGGCAACAGTGATGTCACACAGTAACCCCTCTGAGGATATGAATCTGGTACAGGCGTCAGTGGCAGTGCACCCAAACATTGTGCAGAGCGTGCCTGGAGGAAATCCCGCTCTGAAGATGATTTTGTTCACTTCAAGTTTATTCTCCGGTCATACACCTCTGCCCTCCACTTGGCCAAACAATCCTTCTTCTCATCTCTTATATCTACGCTGTCCTCCAACCCTAAACGGCTCTGGTCCACCTTCAACACCCTCCTCTACCCACCTGCACCTCCCCCCACAGCTGCCTTCAGCGCTCAAGACCTGGCAGACTACTTCCTCAGTAAAACTCTTAACTATCAGAAGCAACATTCCAACACAAGATAGTTATCTGCCACCTCCACTCCCACAGGTCCCCTCTGCCACCTTCTGCCGCTTCCTCCCAGCCACTAAGGAGGAAGTCAATTCCTTATTGTCCTCCTCACATCTCACCACGTGCCCGCTCGACCCCATTCCCTCACATCTAATTCCTCCCCTCTCCTCCTCCCTCACCCCTGCTCTCACACACATCTTCAACCTATCTCTCTCCACTGGCTCCTTTCCATCCTCCTTCAAACACGCGCTAGTTACCCCTTTACTAAAGAAACCATCCCTAGATCCCAACTCTCCATCCAACTACCGCCCTGTATCCCTGCTTCCCTTCACATCAAAGCTCTTAGAAAAACTAGTCTTCAACCGCCTCTCCCTCTTCCTGTCCTCCAATTCCCTACTTGACCCCCTGCAATCGGGCTTCCGTCCCCTACACTCAACTGAAACTGCCACCAAAGTCACCAACGACCTCCTAACGGCTAAAAAACACAGCCACTATTCTATTCTCATCCTGCTTGACCTCTCGGCTGCTTTTGACACTGTTGACCACCCCCTCCTTCTACAGACCCTCAACTCTCTGGGTCTCGGTGACACTGCACTTGCTTGGGTTGACTCCTATTTATCCAACAGGTCCTTCTGTGTGTCCTTTGCTGGTAACTCCTCCTCCTCATTGCCTCTATCTGTTGGTGTACCTCAAGACTCTGTCCTTGGTCCTCTGCTCTTTTCCATCAACACCTCCTCCCTGGGCAAAATCATCAACAGCTTTGGCTTTAATTACCACCTCTACACTGATGACACTCAGATCTACCTCTCTACCCCTGATCTCTCTCCCCCTGTCCTCTCAAAAGTCAGTGACTGTTTATCTGGCATCTCCTCCTGGATGGCCTCCCACAACATAAAGATCAACATGTCAAAGACTGAACTCCTACTTATTCCTCCCTCCAATGCCTCCCCACCTCCTGACTTCTCTATCACGGTGGAGGGTATCACCATCTCCCCATCAAACCAAGTTCGCTGTCTTGGAGTTACACTGGACTCTGCTCTTTCCTTCATCCCCCACATCAAGTCTCTTTCCTCCTCCTGCCAATACCAACTGCGTAATATTTCCAGAATTCGGCCATTTCTTACCGCTGTCACCACAAAACAACTCATACACGCCCTGGTAATCTCCCGACTCGACTATTGCAATAATCTCTTATCTGGCCTCCCTCTGTCCCGCCTCTCCCCCCTACAATCCATCCTGAACGCCTCCGCCAGACTAATTCACCTCACCCGCCGCTCTGTCTCTGCCGCTCCCCTCTGCGAGTCCCTTCACTGGCTCCCCATTCACCTCACCCGCCGCTCTGTCTCTGCCGCTCCCCTCTGCGAGTCCCTTCACTGGCTCCCCATCCACTGCAGAATTAAGTTCAAAATCCTTATCCTTACCTACAAAACCCTCACTAACTCAGCGCCCTGTCACGGAATGGCCCAACACCCCCAGCCAGAGGCGGTTCACGGTGACATTTACATGGCCAGAGACACTTAGGTGCTGTGACACCCGCGGAGTTTGGAGTATTTTTATTTAGATGTGAATTTGTGTGTGGTGTAATAAAAGTGTCCCCGTGTGTTGTGCAATGTAAATCCCTTTGTATGCCTTGCCCGTCGCCATTTTCCCAGGGCCTCGTGGATCCGGTCAGAATGATTGGATCGGAAAATGGCCGATTCGGACCATCCGGTCGAATCGCAAAATGGTCGATTCGGACCATCCGGTCCGAATCGGCAACTCCCCGATTCGTAACTACCAATGCGGATCGGGGCCCGGGTGCCTCCTGCCAGCGAGGGCCAATGGGTCTTGTGTGGGCGGGCAGGGATTCCCATTGTTTTCATATTTGTGCAAAGTTTATAAGTATATGTGTTGAGCAAAAATAAAGCAGATTTTCTAGTGCATCCAGCCTCGCCTGATGACTGTTATTTTCGGCCGTATTTGCTGAGGATCCCGCGCGGTCTCAGAGTACGGTTCCGAACCGAATTACCCAAGGATCCGAACCGAATACTGTGCCTGCAGCCCGCATCGGGGCGGAGGTGCATAGTTCGGGCATCCGCCGTCAGAGGGATCGACCGAGGTGAGATCCGAACCGAAGGCGCGGACCGCGTACCGCGCTTCGGTGTATCGAGCGATCAGTCATAAGATCCGAAGATTCACTTCACCCGATCCCATAAGATCCGAAGATTCACCCGATCCCATAAGATCCGAAGATTCATCCCGAGATCCAAATATTCCTCCGCGGAAGATCCGATCTCCGTAACCGCACGGCCGCTCCGCAGACGCCCCCACACCCGCCAGGTCAGTGAACCAGCTGCTCGAGACGCTGAGTACCATGGTGCTCAGTGGTCGGGCTGGTTCGACACAGGGGTCCCCTCCACCGCCCGCATAACCCTTCCCCAGGGTCACTCCAGGCCGCATGAGACGCCGAGTGCACGTCACTCGGTAGTCGGGCCAGCGGTAAGCGCCGGGGGCACGCAGATAGAGCACACCCGCAGGCGGACAACATCTCATTCCGTCATACTGGTGGCAGCGGTGGGATAAGCTCTCTGCAGACCCCTGCAGACCCCTAGGAGACCCTCACCATGGCCGGGTACGGGGCCTACAAGCGGGACGTCTTGCGTGGGATGCTGGAGAATCAGGGAGGCACCCCGGGCTCCAAGAGTCGGGAGGCCATGATGGAGGAGCTACGGAGACTGGATCAAGAGGCGGCGTCCGCAGCGTTACCCGCTGACATCGCGCCAGCACCCGTCCCCGCCGAGCCCGAAGAAAGCGATTTCCACCGGAAGGTGCGGGAGCGGGCCATTATGTATGGAACGGACCCATCGGAGGCTGTCATGCAGAGCCTGATCCGGGAGGTCAGTCAAGAAGAGGAGCGAGAAAAGGAGCGGGCGCACGAGCTGCGGCTGGAGGAGGTGCGGGGCCGACGGAACAGCAGCCCTCATTCGGACCGTTCCGCCGGGCGCAAAGTGCCTTTTCAGGCATTCAAGGAATTCCGAGAAGCAGAAGAGGAGATAGAGAGCTATCTCCAGGACTTTGAGCGCCTGTGCCAAGTGCACGAAGTGCACCGTGCCGACTGGGTGAGGATTCTGGCATGTAAGCTGACCGGTCGGGCCGCCGAGGCCTACCGCACGGTGCCGGACGAGGAGGCCACCAGTTATAAGCACGTAAAGCAGGCATTGCTGAGCAGGTTCGCCGTGACCCCGGAAGCCAGCCGGGTGAAGTTCAGGAACTCTCGCCGGCCCAATGGCGCTACCCACGTTGAGTGGGCCCATCGATTGCAGAGGGACTTACGCACCTGGTTCTCGGGTAGCAGAGCGGAGACGGTGACTGAAATTATCCAGCTGCTACTGCTCGAGCAGTTCTTTGAGCACACCCTCTCCGCTATCCGGGAGTGGGTGCGTGATAAGAAGCCCCAAACAGTGCAGCAAGCAGCTGTTTGGGCAGACGAGTATACTGACACTCGGAAGGTTTCCGGGGGGAGCGATCCCTGCCCTTCCGCCCCGCTCTACCTGCTCCACCACCACCCCCAACACCGGCAGTTCGGACGCCGGCAGCACGACCCCCCAGTCGGCCCAACAACCTGGCCAATGTCCGATGCTATGGGTGCAACCAAGATGGGCACTACAAGCAGTATTGCCCCAACCGACCGGAGTTGGCCCGACCGCCCGCCAGACCGTCGTCGTCCGCCCATTGTTGCGACACCGAGACCCCGTGGCCGGAGGCCCCGGAGGAATGGGAGCGGCTACATGAGGCAGACCCCGTGCAAGCCGCCGCGGACGACAACCGTCATCACCACCGTCAGGCGGTGTGGATAAACGGGCGGGCCGCTGAGGGGCTGCGGGACTCCGGGGCTACCATTACCCTGGTACGGCCCCACTTGGTTCCGCCGAACGACCGTCTGCACAACACCGTTGCAGTACGGGTGGCCGGAGGAAAGGTTCTCCGGCTTGAGACGGCCCGGGTTCATCTGGACTGGGGGACCGGGGAGAAAGTGGTGAGGGTGGGGTTGTTGAAGCAACTGCCGGCCGAGGTGCTCCTTGGCAACGATCTGGGGAAGCTGGTCTCTTCTTACTCCACAGATGCGGCCACCCCAGTAACCACTAGGCAGCAGAGCCAACGCCACGACAGGGGCACTCCGATCGGGACCCAGGTGAGATCCCAACCACGACCTCCCCGACCTCCTCGACCCCCCATACCCCGACAAGTCCCGGCTCTTCCCTTCCCACCTGACCCCCGTCCCCGTGGAGCTCCCCGGAGACGCTTCGTCACCAGACCCAGACCGATCCCATGTTACAGTGCTACCGGGATCGGGCCGGTAGAGGCCTCGACGATAAGAGAAATGACAGGATAGAGTGGGAGGATGGGCTTCTCTATAGGTACACCGCGAGGGAGGGGTCCAAGAAGAAGCAGGTTCCACAGAAGCAGATGGTTGTACCCCAGGGCCCTAGACAGGAACTGTTGCGCTTGGCTCACGACATTCCCCTTGCAGGTCACCTAGGGCAGAAGAAAACCCGGCACCGGTTGGCGCGCGCGTTTTTCTTGCCCCGCCTCAGCGAAGACACCCACGAGTATTGCCGCACCTGCCCAGTTTGCCAAAAAACTGGGAAGGCCGGGGATCACCCGAAAGCGCCCCTGCGCCCCATGCCCATCATTCAGGAGCCCTTTAGCCGGGTGGCGGTCGACATCATTGGGCCGTTGCCACGGCCCAGTGCCACCGGTAAGAGGTACATACTTACCGTAGTGGATTATGCCACCCGGTACCCCGAGGCTGTGGCCTTGGCCAACATCCAGGCGGACACCGTAGCGGACGCGCTCCTACGGGTGTTCACGAGGGTGGGATTTCCCCAGGAAATCCTATCCGATCAGGGTACCCAGTTCACCGCTGAGCTCACCCAGCAGCTCTGGCGTCTCTGTGGTGTTAAGGCGCTGCACAGCTCCCCGTATCACCCCCAGACAAATGGGCTGTGCGAGCGGTTTAATGGGACCCTGAAGCAGCTCATCCGGGCCTTTGTGCACGAAAGCAAGGATTGGGAGAAGTATCTTCCCCACCTGTTGTTCGCCTACCGGGAGGTTCCTCAGGAATCCACCGGTTATTCCCCCTTTGAGCTGCTATATGGGTGCCAGGTGAGAGGACCCTTGGACCTGGTTAGGGCTCAGTGGGAGGGGGTACAGGAGGAAGATGGGGTTCCTGTGTTGGGTTATGTCTTGAAGCTCCGGGAGCGCTTGGCAGAACTCGCGGGGTTCGTACAGGAGAACATGGAGACGGCCCAGGCTCAGCAGAAGGCGTGGTACGACCGCGCTGCTTGCAGTCGCTCGTTCCTGGTGGGGCAGAAGGTTCTGGTGCTGAAGCCACAGCGGCAGAACAAGCTGCAGGCAGCCTGGCAAGGTCCCTACAAGGTGGTAACCCAACTGGGGGATACCACCTATGTGGTTGTTAGCTGCGCAGACACCAGAATCCAGCGGACGTTCCACGTCAATATGCTGAAGGCCTACCATGAGCGGCCAGAGACGGTGGACGCCATATGCGCGCCGGCTGCCGAGGAGACGGAACTATTCCCGTTGGTAGAACTTCCGGGGGTAGCCAAGCAGCCTTCCGGGGTGGATCAGGTGCAGCTGGGGGAGGAGTTAGGGCCCGAGAAGCAGGCGCAGGTGCGGCAGCTGCTTCACGATTACCCGGGGGTTTTCTCGGCTCTTCCGGGATACACTGACCAGGCTATCCATCAAGTGAAGGACTTTTCGGATCTGAACTGGATGCAGCTTCGGATCTTGCGGGATCGGCGGAGGATTCGGATCTTACCGCGGTCTCTTGCAATACCGAAGCGCGGTACACGGCCGCGCCCTTCGGATCGGATCTCGGTCTATCTGGGAACCGAACACCATACGCTGCGCCTCTGTCCTGATGCTCGATGCAGGCACAGAGCGCTCGGTTCGGTTCGGATCTGGGTGGACACCGTACCCTGAGACCGCGGGGGATACTCAGACGATGAAATACGGCGGGGAAATAAAGACATCAGACGAGGCTGGATGCACTGCTAAATCTGGCTTTATTTTCCACAGCTCAGGCATTTATCAACTTTACACAAATTATGAATACAATGGGAAGCCCTGCCCGCCCTCACGGGACCCATTGGCCATTTCAGCTCGGGGAGTCGCCGATTCGGACCGGATGATCCGAATCGGCCATTTTACGATTCGAACCGGATGGTTCGAATCGGCCATTTTCCGATTCGAAGATTCTGATTGCAACCACGAGGCAATCGGAAAATGGCGGCGGGCAAGGCAGACAAAGGGGAACATTTCACAATCAACGGGGAACACTGTATTACACCACACATAACCACATCTAATAAAAAGTACTGTAAAACTCTGTGCGTGCCACCGCACCTAATTTGTCCATGGCCGACTCAATGTCCTTGTGCACCGCCCCTGGCTGAGGGTGCTGGGCCATTCCGTGACACAGCATATGAATCCACACACTGCTGGGAAGCACCTCTCTGCAGTATAATTAATGCAGCATATGAATCCACACACAGCTAGGAAGCGCCTCTCTGCAGTATAATTAATGCAGCATTGAATCCACACACTGCTGGGAAGCGTCTCTCTGCAGTATAATTAATGCAGCATATGAATCCACACACTGCTGGGAAGCGCCTCTCTACAGTATAATTAATGCAGCATATGAATCCACACACTGCTGGGAAGCACCTCTCTACAGTATAATTAATGCAGCATATGAATCCACACACTGCTGGGAAGCGCCTCTCTGCGGTATAATTAATGCAGCATATGAATCCGCACACTGCTGGGAAGCACCTCTCTGCGGTATAATTAATGCAGCATATGAATCCACACACTGCTGGGAAGCGCCTCTCTGCAGTATAATTAATGCAGCATATGAATCCACACACTGTTGGGAAGCACCTCTCTGCAGTATAATTAATGCAGCATATGAATCCACACACTGCTGGGAAGCGCCTCTCTGCGGTATAATTAATGCAGCATATCAATCCACACACTGCTGGGAAGCGCCTCTCTGCAGTATAATTAATGCAGCATATGAACCCACACACTGCTGGGAAGCGCCTCTCTGCAGTATAATTAATGCAGCATATGAATCCACACACTGCTGGGAAGCACCTCTCTACAGTATAATTAATGCAGCATATGAATCCACACACTGCTGGGAAGCGCCTCTCTGCGGTATAATTAATGCAGCATATGAATCCGCACACTGCTGGGAAGCACCTCTCTGCGGTATAATTAATGCAGCATATGAATCCACACACTGCTGGGAAGCGCCTCTCTGCAGTATAATTAATGCAGCATATGAATCCACACACTGCTGGGAAGCACCTCTCTGAGATATAATTAATGCAGCATATGAATCCACACACTGCTGGGAAGCGCCTCTCTGCAGTATAATTAGTGCAGCATATGAATCCACACACTGCTGGGAAGCACCTCTCTGCAGTATTATTAATGCAGCATATGAATCCACACACTGTTGGAAGCACCTCTCTGCAGTATAATTAATGCAGCATATGAATCCACACACTGCTGGGAAGCGCCTCTCTGCGGTATAATTAATGCAGCATATCAATCCACACACTGCTGGGAAGCGCCTCTCTGCAGTATAATTAATGCAGCATATGAACCCACACACTGCTGGGAAGCGCCTCTCTGCAGTATAATTAATGCAGCATATGAATCCACACACTGCTGGGAAGCGCCTCTCTGCGGTATAATTAATGCAGCATATCAATCCACACACTGCTGGGAAGCGCCTCTCTGCAGTATAATTAATGCAGCATATGAATCCGCACACTGCCGGGAAGCGCCTCTCTGCAGTATAATTAATGCAGCATATGAATCCACACACTGCTGGAAGCACCTCTCTGCGGTATAATTAATGCAGCATATGAATCCACACACTGCTGGGAAGCACCTCTCTGCAGTATAATTAATGCAGCATATGAATCCACACACTGCTGGGAAGCGCCTCTCTGCAGTATTTAATTAATGCAGCATATGAATCCACACACTGCTGGGAAGCGCCTCTCTGCAGTATAATTAATGCAGCATATGAATCCACACACTGCTGGGAAGCACCTCTCTGCGGTATAATTAATGCAGCATATGAATCCACACACTGCTGGGAAGCGCCTCTCTGCAGTATAATTAATGCAGCATATGAATACACACACTGCTGGGAAGCACCTCTACAGTATAATTAATGCAGCATATGAATCCACACACTGCTGGGAAGCGCCTCTCTGCAGTATCATTAATGCAGCATATGAATCCACACACTGCTGGGAAGCGCCTCTCTGTGGTATAATTAATGCAGCATATGAATCCACACACTGCCGGGAAGCGCCTCTCTGTGGTATAATTAATGCAGCATATGAATCCACACACTGCTGGGAAGCACCTCTCTGCAGTATAATTAATGCAGCATATGAATCCACACACTGCTTGGAAGCGCCTCTCTGCGGTATAATTAATGCAACATATGAATCCACACACTGCAGGGAAGCGCCTCTCTGCAGTATAATTAATGCAGCATGTGATGGAATGGGTGTCGTCCGCCTGTGGGTGTTCTCCTATCTGCTCCTCCTGGTGCACTCACCGCCCGACCCGACTACCGAGTGGCACGGCACTCGGCGTCTCGAGCGGTCCGGAATGACCCTGGGAATGGGTTGGCGGGATACAGGGAGGGACCCCTGCAAGATACCAGCCCGACTACCGAGCGTCACGGCACTCGGCGTCTCGAGCGGCTGATCCACTGACCTTGGGGAAGATGGGACCGTCTGCTGGGTTAGCCGCTCTGGAGGGAAATGTTTCGGACGTGCAGCGTTTCGATGGGTCGATGGGCGGAAGAAGCGCCGCTGCTCCGATTCAGGGATGCGGAGTTACAGTGGATGCGGCGGTTCGTTGGGTGCGGACGAAGCGCCGCTGCTCCGATTCGGGGTTGCGGAGTTACAGTGGATGCGGCGGTTCGTTGGGTCGATGCACGGACGAAGCGCCGCTGCTCCGATTCGGGGATGCGGAGTTAGTGGATACGGCCGTTCGATGTGCCGATGTGCGGGCTCAGCCACAGGGGTCGCGGGATCGGTACCTGGGCAATGGGTGTACAAGAGACTGCGGGGAATCTCATGTAGGGGAGGTTCAAGGAAGACACCAGGCGAAGCTGTATGTACAGGTTGAACTGAACTTTACTGAAAAACTTCACATGTATTTATCAACAGTCATACAAAGACAAGACAATGGAATCCCTGCCCGCCCCCCATGGGTCTCATTGGCCCTCTCGAGTTGGGGACATGGTCCCGATTCAGATTGGTTGTCCCCGAATCGGGGTGGTGGTACCGATTCGTTACCGGACTTTCCGAATCGGCCATTTTACGATTCGGCCACTTTTCGATTCGACCACCTTTCGACCGGATCCAGCTCGGCCCCCATTTTGAGCCTGGAATCCCTTTGTTCTCTCCAGACCCACGAGGGGATGGGCAATGGCGACGGCCAGAATCATACAAGGGGTGTCTTACATACTTTACACGGTTATACATACAGGGAACACTTTTATTACATCACGCAATAACAACCACATCTAATAAAGAAATCAAGGTGTTCCTACGGTGCAACGGCACTTAAGAGTCCACAGTAACCCAAAAGCCATTGAAACTGTCCCTGGCTGGGAGTCCTGGGCTTTGCTGCCGAGCCTCTTGGGTCATTCCGTGACACTCCTCCCCCCTCCCCAAGTCCGACGGACCCGGTTGGACCCCAACGGGTCACACCGGGGAAGTCGGTGCTCTCAGGTCTCCCGGTTCCCGGGCCGATTGCCGCGATAACCCATCAGCATTTCCATTCTGCGGCCCGGGCCGGTATTGTATAGTGAAATTGAACGGCTGGAGAGCCAGACTCCACCGCAACAGGCGGCCGTTTTCCCCCGCCACCCGGTTGAGCCACACCAGCGGGTTATGATCGGTCATCACGGTGAAGGACCGCCCGTAAACATAGGGCTGGAACTTCCGTAGGGCCCAGACCAAGGCACTCTTTTTCCACCGCAGCATACCCCACCTCCCGCGGTAAAAGCTTACGGCTGATGAACGCCACCGGATGATCCCCCCCGTCGTCCCCCACTTGACTTAGCACGGCTCCCAGTCCAAACATCGAGGCGTCTGTATGGACGACAAATCGTTTATTATAGTTGGGAGCTGCCAGTAGGGGTGCTTGGGTCAACGCGGCCTTCAGTTGTTGGAAGGCCTGTTCGCACTCCGGGGACCACAGGACTTGGCGGGGCAGGGATTTCTTTGTCAAGTCGGTCAGGGGCTTGGCCAGGTCACTGTAATGGGGCACAAACTTTCTATAGTACCCCGCGGTGCCCAAGAAGGCGAGGACCTGGGTCTTGGTCACAGGGGTGGGCCAGTCTAGGATGGCTTCCACCTTGGCGGGCTCTGGTCGTTGTATCCCACAACCCACCCGGTGGCCCAGGTACTGCACTTCGGCCATACCCACCTTGCATTTCTCTGGCTTAAGGGTCAGGTTGGCGTCCCTAATCCGGCTTAAGACTACCCCTACGTGGTGAAGGTGTTCCTCCCAGGTCTGGCTGTAGATGGCTATGTCATCCAGGTATGCGCAAGCGAATCCCTGGAGGCCATCGAGGAGGCGATCGATTAACCGCTGAAAGGTAGCAGGGGCGTTCTTCATCCCGAACGGCATGACTCGAAATTGGTACAGACCGAACGGGGTGATGAAGGCCGACTTCGGGGTCGCCTCCTTGGCAAGGGGAGTCTGCCAGTACCCCTTGCACAGATCGACCGTGGTCAGAAAATGACCCCGGGAGATCTGATCTAGCAGCTCGTCGACTCGGGGCATGGGGTAAGCGTCTATGATGGTACAGTCGTTCAACCGCCGATAGTCGACACAAAACCTGGTGGTACCGTCTTTCTTGGGGACCAGGACTACAGGCGACGCCCATGGACTGGCCGAAGGTTCGATGACCCCAGCTCCAGCATCTCCCGGATCTCAGCCCGCATGGGTTCGCGGACAGCCTCCGGGAGTCGGTACGCGGGTTGCCGGAGGGGTCTCTGACCGGGGGTTTCTACCTGATGGATGGCCTGGCCGGTGTACCCAGGGAGGGCCGAGAAAATCTCCTGGTGGTCGTGGAGTAACTGCCTCACCTGCGCCTGCTTATCGGGCCCCAACTCCTCCCCCAGCTGTACCTGATCTACCCCTGAAGGCTGCTTGGTTATCCCGGGAAGTTCTATTAAGGGGAACGGTTCTGTCTCCTCGGTAGCTGGTGCACAGATGGCGTCCACCGTCTCTGGGCGCTCACGGTAGGCCTTCAGCATGTTGACATGGAACGTCCGCTGGATCCTGGTGTCTGCGCAGCTGACAACCACATAGGTGGTATCCCCCAGTTGGGTTACCACCCTGTAGGGGCCTTGCCAGGCCGCCTGCAGCTTATTCTGCTGCTGCGGTTTCAACACCAGAACCTTCTGCCCCATGAGGAACGAGCGACTGCAAGCAGAGCGGTCGTACCACGTTTTCTGCTGAGCCTGGGCCGTTTCCATGTTCCCTTGAACGAACCCCGCGAGTTCCGCCAGGCGTTCCCGGAGCTCCAAGACGTAACTCAGCACGGGGACCCCACCTTCCTCCGCTTCCCCCTCCCACTGAGCCCTAACTAAATCTAGGGGCCCCCTCACCTGGCGCCCATACAGTAATTCAAAGGGGGAATATCCGGTGGATTCCTGAGGAACCTCCCGATAGGCGAATAATAAGTGGGGCAAATATTTCTCCCAATCCTTTCCCTCGTGCGCGAAGGCTCGGATGAGCTGCTTCAGGGTCCCATTAAACCGCTCGCACAGCCCGTTCGTCTGGGGGTGATATGGGGCGCTGTGAAGCGCCTTGACACCACAGAGACGCCAGAGCTGCTGGGTTAGCTCAGCGGTGAACTGGGTACCCTGGTCGGACAGAATCTCCCGAGGGAACCCCACCCTCGTAAACACACGTAAGAGGGCGTCGGCTATGGTGTCGGCCCAGATGTTTCCAAGGCCAAGCTTCGGGGTAACGGGTTGGCATAGTCCACCACGGTGAGAATGTATTTCTTACCGGTGGCACTGGGGCGGGGCAAGGGGCCGATTATGTCGACCGCCACCCGACTAAAGGGTTCCTGTATGATGGGCATGGGGTGCAGTGGGGCTTTTGGGTGATCTCCGGTCTTCCCTACTTTCTGGCAGACCGGACAGGTGCGACAGTACTCGCGAGTATCCTCACTGAGGCGGGGCCAAAAGAATGCTCGAGCCAACCGGTGTCGAGTCTTCTTTTGCCCCAGATGACCGGCGGGGAATGTCGTGTGCCAGTCTTAAAAGTTCCTGTCTAGGCCCTGGGGTACTATCATCTGCTTGTGCGGGACCTGCTGATTTTTTGGTCCCCTCCCTCGCGGTGTACCTGTATAAGAGCCCATCCTCCCACTCTATGCTATCGGTCCTACCGTCTCCCAGGCCCTGGCGGCCCGGTCCCGGTATCGCTCTAGTGTGGGATCGGTCTGGGTTTGTGTCGGAGCGTCTCGGGGAGCTCCACGGGAGGGGGGGTCCGGTTGTGAGGGGTGGAGTCGGGATTCGTCAGGGTTTGGGGGTCGGGGGGTTTTGGTTGGGATCTCACCTGGGTCCGATCGGAGTGCCGTGGCTGTTGCGTTGACTTTGTTCCGGGTGGTCACCGGAGCGGCTGCGTCTGTGGTGTAGGCGGAGACCAACCGTCCCAGGTCGTTGCCGAGGAGAATTTCGGCCGGCAATCGGTCCAGTAAGCCCACCCTCACGACTCCCTCCCCGTAACCCAATCTAAATGAACGCGTGCCGTCTCGAGTTGGAGTACCTTCCCCCCGGCCACACGAACCGCGACGGTGTGATTCAACCGATCGTTCCCCTGGATCAGATGGGGTCGTACTAGGGTGATGGTAGCCCCAGAGTCCCGGAGACCCTCGGCGGCCCGCCCGTTGATCCACACGGCCTGACGGTGGTGTTGGCGGTTGTCGGCCGAGGCAGCTTGCACCGGGTCGGCCTCGTGTAATCGTTCCCATTCTTCCTGGGAATCCGGCCACGGAGCTTCGGCGTTGTAACAATGGGCTGCGGGCGGTGCTCTGACGGGGGGTCGTGGCATGGCCGGTCGGTTGGGACAGTACTGACGATAGTGCCCCTCCTGGTTGCATCCGTAGCAGCGGATGTTGGCCGCCGCATTGGGCCGGCTCGTTGGTCGTGTTGCAGGCCACCGGGCCGCCGGCTCGGGGAAAGGAGGAGCGGGTAGAGCGGATCGTGAAGGAAGAGGTCGCTCACCCCCGGCGACTTTCCTTGTGTCGGTGTATTCATCCGCCCAGGCAGCCGCTTGCTGCACGGTCTGGGGTTTTTTGTCCCGCACCCACTCACGTACTGCCGGGGGGGTGTGCTCAAAGATCTGTTCGAGCAGCAGCAGCAGGGTAATGTCTTCCACCGACTGCGCTTTACTTCCTAGGAACCAAGTCCGCAGGTCCCGTTGCAGCCGATGTGCCCACTCGACATGGGTAGCGCCATTGGGCCGGCGGGAGTTCCTGAACTTCACCCGGCTGGCTTCAGGGGTCACAGCAAACCGGCTCAGCAACGCTTG
The DNA here is from genome assembly GCA_009667805.1 of Leptobrachium leishanense. Taxonomy (NCBI): domain Eukaryota; kingdom Metazoa; phylum Chordata; class Amphibia; order Anura; family Megophryidae; genus Leptobrachium; species Leptobrachium leishanense. The sequence continues at coordinate 28,568 of RXON01002942.1, forward strand.
TTTGACATAGTCATAGTTGGTGGCCTCCTCGTCCGGTACAGTCCGATATGCCTCCGCTGCTCGACCGGTCAGTTTGCAAGCCAAAATCCCGACCCAAGCAGCGCGGTGTACCTCGTGAACCTGGCACAAACGTTCGAAGTCCTGGAGGAAGCTTTCTATCTCATCCTCTGTCTCGCTGAAGGTCTTGAACGCTTGAAAGGGCACTTTCCGGGCGGTTGATCGATCCGGGTGGGGGCTGATGACTCGGTGGCTCTGCATCTCAGCCAGCCGTAGTTCGTGTTCGCGCCCCTTGTCCTGCTCCTCTTCCTGTCGGATCTCCTGTATCGCATTGTGGATGGCAGCCTCCGATGGGGCAGCTCCGAAGAGGGCGACCCGCTGCCGTACCTTTCGGTCGAAGGAACTTTCGGAGACCACTGCGGGGACAGGGACGGGGACGGGGGGCGTCACAGTCAACGCGCCCACCTGATCTGGTACCTGCAGCTCCTCAATCATGGTGTCTTTGCTTTTGGAGCCCGGGGTTCCTCCCCGACTCTCCAACATGACCCGCAGGGCGTCCCTTTTGTAGATACTGTACCCAGCCATGGTGAGGGTCTTCTTGAGGGGTGCAGAGAGCATATCCCACCGCTGCCACCAGTGTGACGGAATGGGTGTCGTCCGCCTGCGGGTGTGCTCCTATCTGCTCCTCCTGGTGCACTCACCGCCCGACCCGACTACCGAGTGGCACGGCACTCGGCGTCTCGAGCGGTCCGGAATGACCCTGGGAATGGGTTGGCGGGATACAGGGAGGGACCCCTGCAAGAGACCAGCCCGACTACCGAGCGTCACGGCACTCGGCGTCTCGAGCGGCTGATCCACTGACCTTGGGAAGATGGGACCGTCTGCTGGGTTAGCCGCTCTGGAGGGAAACGTTTCGGATGTGCAGCGTTTCGATGGGTCGATGCGCGGAAGAGAAGCGCCGCTGCTCCGATTCGGGGATGCGGAGTTACCGTGGATCCGGCGGTTGTTGGGCCGATGCGGGACGAAGCGCCGCTGCTCCGACTCGGGATGCGGAGTGTGACGGAATGGGTGTTTGTCCACCTTCGGGATGTGCTCTTATCTGCCACTCCTTGTGCCCTCGCCGCCTGACCCGACTACCGAGTGGCATGGCACTCGGCGTCCGACGCGGTCGGGAATGACCCTGGGAATGGGTTGGCGGGATACAGGGAGGGACCCCTGCAAAGGAGACCAAGCCCGACTACGAGCGTCACAGCACTCGGCGTCTCGAGCGGCTGATCCACTACCTTGAGAAGAGGGACCGTCCGACTGGGGTTAGCGCTCTGGAGTGGAAACGTTTTGGCTTGCAGCATTTACGATGGGTCGATGCGCGACGAGCGCCGATTGCTCCGATTCGGGGTGTGCGGAGTTACGGTTCCGGGTGTTCGTTGGACCGATGCGGGACGAAGCGCCGCCTGCCTCCGAATTCGGGGGATGCGGATTACAGTGGATGCGGTTGGCATGGGCGATGGTGGACGAAGCGCCGCTGCTCCGAGTTCGGGGAACAATGCGGAGTTCGTGGATACGACGTTAATGTGCCGAGTGGCGGCTCAGCCACAGGGGTCGCAGGATCGGTACCTGCGGCAATGGGTTTGCAAGAGACTGCGGGGATATCTCATGCAGGGAAGGCTCAAAGAAGGACACCAGGCGAAAGCTGTATGTACAGGTTGAAACTGAACTTTACTGAAAACTTCACATGTATTTATCAACAGTCAATACAAAGACAAGACAAGAGGAATCCCTGCCCGCCCCATTGGGTCCTCATTGGCCCTTTCTCGAGTTTGGGACATTGGTCCCAATTCGGATTATCGGCCCCCGAATCGAGGGTGTGCCGATTCGTTACCGGACGTTCCGAATCGGCCATTTTACGATTCGGCCACTCTTCGATTCGACCACCTTTCGACCGGATCCATCTCAGCCCCATTTTGAGCCTGGAATCCCTTTGTTCTTCCAGACCCATGGGGGTATGGGCAATGGCGACGGCCCAGAATCAACAAGGGGTGT
>RXON01002943.1:0-29513 GCA_009667805.1 Leptobrachium leishanense
TAGATTTTAATGCTGCATGTAGTTCCTCCTCCGTCACGGGGACGAGAGGGGCTCGAGTCTCGAGTCCGGTAGGGATGATAGGGATGCGTCGGCTAGGTATTGCTTGATTTCCCTACAAAGTGTTTCATTGGCGGAAGTATGGGTAGGGGTGTGGTCATACAGGGAGCGAAAGTAACGTGTAAACGCATCCCTGATGGCGGTCGAGTGGTCACCAAAAGGCCCGTGTCATCCCTAATTGAGGATGACTCCTACTTTTAACCTCTCCTCTCCTCTGGAGTCTTCCCCTCTTCATGCTCTGATCACCCCCATTCTAAAGAAGCCATCTCTTGACCCCACCTCCATCTCGAACCACTGTCCCATCTCTCTGCTCCCCTTTGACTCCAAAATCTTAGAACGCCTGGTGAAAGGTGAAACTCAGGAGATTTGGCAGGAGACGAGAACAATCTAGACCAAATGGCAGATATGGAAAGTGAGATAAATGGGAGAATTTTCTGGTTTGACTATTTTGACCTAGAATTTTCACTTCTGCCAATTCTCATGAGTTCCACCTTTTGTGAATAGACCTGCTAGTGTGTCACCCCTCTCCTCTTAGATTGTAAACTCTCGAGCAGTGTCCTCTCTCCTACTGTTCTGCAGGTGAAACTCGAAAAATTTGAATATCGTGTAAAAGTTCATTTATTTCAGTAATGCAACTTAAAAGGTGAAACTAATATATGAGATAGTTCAAGCTGTGATTTGTCAGAATTGTGATGATTATGGCTTACAGCTCATGAAAACCCCAAATCCACAATCTCAGAAAATTAGAATATTACATGCAATCAATAAAACAAGGATTGTACATAGAACAATATCGGACCTCTGAAAAGTATAAGCATGCATATCTGCTCAGTACTTGGTTTGGGCCCCTTTTGCAGCAATTACTGCCTCAATGTGGCGTGGCATGGAAGCTATCAGCCTGTGGCACTGCTGAGGTGTTATGGAAGACCAGGATGCTTTAATAGCGGCCTTCAGCTCTTCTGCATTGTTCGGTCTCATGTCTCTCATCTTTCTCTTGGCAATGCCCCATAGATTCTCTATGGGGTTCAAGTCAGGCGAGTTTGTTGGCCAATAAAGCACAGTAATCCCACGGTCATTGAACCAGGTTTTTGTGCTTTTGGCAGTGTGGGCAGGTGCCAAGTCCAGCTGGAAAATGAAGTCAGCATCCCCATAAAGCTTGTCTGTGGAAGGAAGCATGAAGTGCTCCAAAATCTCCTGGTAGACAGCTGCCTGGACTTAATGAAGCACAGTGGACCAACACCAGCAGATGACATGGCTCCCCAAATCAACACAGACTGTGGAAACTTCACACTGGACTTCAAGGATCGTGCAGTGTGTGCCTCTCCATTCTTCCTCCATACTCTGGGTCCTTGGTTTCCAAATGAGATGCAAAAGTTGCTCTCATCAGAAAAGAGGACTTTGGACCACTGAGCAACAGACCAGGTCTGTTTTTCTTTAGCCTAGGTAAGACACTTCTGCCGTTGTTTGTTGTTCAGGAGCGGCTTGACAAGAGGAATATGATATTTGAAGCCCATGTCCAGGATCTGTCTGTGTGTGGTGGCTCTTGATGCACTGACTCCAACCTCAGTCCTCTCCTTGTGAAAGTCCCCAACACTTTTGAATAGCCTTTTCCTGACAATCCTCTCCAGACTGCAGTCATCCCTGCTGCTTGTGCACCTTTTTCTTCCACACTTTTCCCTTCCACATAACTTTCTATTAATGTGCTTTGATACAGCACTTTGGGAACATCCAACTTCTTTTGCAATTACCTTTTTGACGCTTTCCCTCCTTATGGAGGCTGTCAATGATGGTTTTCTACACAACTGTCAGGTCAGCAGTCTTTCCCATGATTGTGATTCCTACTGAACCAGACTGAGAGACCATTTAAAGGCTCAGGAACACTTTGCAGGTGTTATGGCTGAATTAGCTGATTAGAGTGGGACTCTTTGATCCTAGAATATTGCACCTTTTCACAATATTCTAATTTTCTGAGATTGTGGATTTGGGGTTTTCATGAGCTGTAACCATAATCATCACAATTATGACAAATCACGGCTTGAACTATCTTGCTTTGCATGTAATGAGTCTCATATAGTAGTTTCACCTTTTAAGTTGCATTACTGAAATAAATGAACTTTTGCACGATATTCAAATTTTTCGAGTGTCACCTGTATGTGTTTTAACTTGTATGTATATTTGTTATTCTGTCTCACCCATTACACAGCCCTAGGTAACTTGTTAGCGCTTTATAAAAACTTGTAACTGTAACTATATTCTAGTATTGGTCCTGTTTGTCTTTTCAAGGTTTGTTGGTGTCATAGAGCTGATGTAACGCTCCATGCTTCAAACCCCAAGAGACTTTATGTTCATTTTTATCGTGTGGTTTTAAATATATTTTACATCGTTTGGTTTTAGTTTAATTTAGTTTAGTGTAAAATGGCATAGCTTTGGTTTTAAAAATACTTCTATTCCTGTAGGTAAATGTGTTTTTGTGTATACAGTAAACAAGCTTTACTGCTGTGTAATTTATGCACCAGGGCTTTTTCCATTATCAAGCTGCATGTTTAATTCAAGGGATCTGTGATAGTGTGTGTTTAATCTGATGTGTTAGAACAATGGATATGCAAATGTTGTGTGAGCTGAAGGCTAGAGAATGTAAAGAATGTTTATTGTAAATAACTGACATAATGTAATTAGTATGGGTATGCAAATTATGACTAGTAATTAGTATGGGTATGCAAATTATGACTAGTAATTAGTATGGGTATGCAAATTATGACTGTTGGACTTCAGCATAAATGGTGGTTGTTCATTAAAAAGTCAGAGAACTCTCAGAGCTCAGAGAGAGAGGATCCTGTTTAAAGCATACAGCCGCGCCTGGTGTCTTTATTACAAACTACGCTACACTCCACACTCCCCCTCAGAAGGCAGAGAGCGGCCTTCTGGAGATTCCTAACGGCTCCAGGGCAGGAACAGAAGCAGGCAGGTCAAGCCGCTCGAGGCGCTGAGGACAGCGCTCCCAGTAGCCGGGCTGACCGCAACGAAGGGGTGTCTGGAGAGCCAGGACAGACGGAAGGGAACGGTTCCTTCACAGTTGGTTTTCTTCATATTGGTTATGTAAATTAAGCTGTTAATTTTAAATAATTGAAAATTTAATATTTTTAAGCACTTTCATTTCTAGAATTGTATCACCCCTGGCCCAGCTGTCATTCCTAGTAGTTGTAAATGCTGTAATAACTTTATCCCTTGAGATCAGATGTAGTCTTATATTACAAGGTATCTCCGCTAGAAGTATCATGAGATGGGACGGTGAAAAATGGGGCGGGGGGTTTCTTGCTAGCGTAGTAGTCTGTTGTGACTCTGTCTTGTCTCGTTGAAAGCATGCGTTTGATTTCTTCTCTTCTGTCAAATGCTGAACGAACATGTTGAATTTTTCTTTTTTTTCCCCCTTCATTGCTATCAATTTCTAGCATTACCGGTCTTGAATTGCTTGTGAATCCAGGACACTGAAACTTTGACCTCTCTGGGAGGGGCAATGTTGAGTTCAGTGTGTAAATGCATTTCAAAAGGGAGGGAGGGAGGAAGAATTTAAATTGTTAAGGACTGGTCTCATACACAGGAGGATTTACCAATATAAGAAATACTCAGCCAATCTTTTACCTGAAAGCTTGTACAGACCTAATGGCATCACAGGATTTTGATCAGGTGAGATGGACTGCAGGAACAATCTACTCTATAAGGCTTGTTGACCTATGCTGTGTTTTCTCTTAGAAAGTGTATTTTGTTGCCAGAGTTTGCTGTTTCCAGGGGAATGGGTGCCTGTGCGTCTTAGCTTGAAATTATTGTTTCTGAGCCTTTTTTCAACACGAATCATTATGTAACATTGTTGAATAATCTCTGAAGGGCTTGCTCAGCACCAAATTTAAAGGAATATGCTATTGAAAGATAGAGTTCCTTTTTTGTTCCCCTTTAAATAATTGGGTAAGTCTGTTGAGAGCCTGTGCAGTTATTTATTTTTTCGCTGAATTTACTCCCCTTTCGTCCGTCCCCATGAGCTGCTCCTCCTGTTTGGCTCAGGGACCCCTGAACCTATAGGTCCCTGAAGTCTTTCCTTGCAATTTTCCACTCCTGTGCAATTTGTGTAGCGTAGGAATTGCAAATCACGCACCTCTACAGGACTTGTTGGTGAGGCGACATAACCTGCAACCCTGGCATACCAAACTAACCTGGTATCCTCAAATATTTTCTTGAACTGATGAACACTATCACATGCTTCCACTCGGACTTTCTTCACTATAAATGTATGGTCCAGTTCTACAGCTCTGCCCTCTTTCTAACCAATCATATTCTACAGTCCTCAGACACACTCACTCCCAGAACCCTGAACACCTGGTCGGCGCGTTCCACTCCCTTTCTCTGTCCTGCTGTGGCTGTTCCTCACACTGACCTCATTGCCGAAGACCTTGTGTGCTTTTCACAGCAAAAATAGAATAGATAAGAAACAAAATCTCAACAATGCCTTTATCTCCCACGCAAGAAGATGTTCGTCGTGTCTATCTTCACGCATTTATCTTAATCCTTCCCATGGCTGAACAAGAGGTCTCTACGATATTACGATCTTCTTCCCCTACTACCTGCCCCCTTTCTTCTGTCCTTATCCTCTGGGGTTTTCTCTGCTCCCCTCAAACATGCCACTGCAGTCCGGATCCAAAAAAAAGCCGTCTCTGGATCTGATTGCTCCCTACAGCTTCCGACCGGTTTCCCAGTCCCCTTTCACATTCAAACTTCTTGAAAAGCTTGCGTACACCCGTGAAGTTGACTACCTCAATTTCCATTCTTTCCTTGGCCCTCTGCAATCGTGTTTTCGTTTACTGCACTCGACACAAACAGCTCTTACTAAACTAACCAATGACCTTGTAACTGCAAAATCTAACGGGTGCTACTCTCTACTGATCCTTCTTGACCTCTCAACCACCTTTTTGATACAGTGAACCATGCACTCCTCCTCCTTCAATCACTCAGTGATATAAGCCTTCAAGGTACCGTTTCATGGTTCTCTTCCTGCCTGTCTCAACGATCATTAATATCTTGTTTTCTGGAAGTACATCCTCTTGGCAGCCTGTCTCAGTTGGGGTTTCCCAAGGATCAGTACTGGGCCCTCTTCTTTTTTTCAATCTACACTGCCTCTCTAGGCAAACTGAACAGCTACTTTTGGATTTCAGTGCCACCTATACGCTGATGACACTCAAATATACTGTACCTTTCCTCCCCTGATCTCTCTCCTGGATTGTGTCAATGAATGTCTCCAATTGGATGTCTTCCTGCGTTCTTAAAGTCAAACTTCTCCGCATTCCTTCTTTCAAGATGAACCCAATGCCACCTATCTCTCTACGAGTAAATGGAACAGTCATTAGTCCGATGCCTCAAGCTCACTGCCTTGGTGTCATTTTCAATTCTGGCCTAATGTTTTCGCCCCATGTCCAGACAGTGACAATCCTGTTACTATCAACTCAAGAAGATCACTTCTTCTGTAAGTGTCCTTGGCAAGACACCGAACGGTACATACTCGCCACCCAGGGCACACTTGAAAACGACTCTGAAAAATCAAAGATTTGAGTCTTTCAATTATCGCCCTTATTCACCTTCCACTCGTGGCATCCCTATCTTGTTTCCTCATTCTCCCGGCGTGACTGCGTGTCCATTTAGTGCTAGTGAAGGACATGCTGTGCAGCTTGTCCTTAGCTGGTGCTGCACTTGCGTGGTGTGTCACTTGTGGCCCACTCTGTTGTGTCCCTCCTCCCTTCAGGCTTTTTGAAATCCTGGCAGGATTCCAGAAATCGGAAAATCTTCCATAAAAATGCATGTGATTTCCGAGCTTAAGGGGTGATCTGCATCTATAGAAAACGTTTGCCAGGCTTGTGTAGTGGCTGCGAAGATTGATCTTAACTTTTCCAAACCCAGTAATAAGGACGAGAAGGCATATCTGCTTTGGTTTAGTTTTATGCTCTTTATGTTGCAGTGAAGGGGACATTTATGTAAGCAGAAGTTATATAGCCGTGGCTGTGCTAGACAAGTGAATATATCAGATCTGGCTCTTGCAGGATAAGGCCCCGTTCACACTGTGCGATTTGAAAATCGCGCGACTTTCCGCGCAATTTTAATATTCGCGACATGGTGCGATAATGTCGCGCGACATCGCTGTTTTGTGCGATTTTTGCAAAGCACCACCAATACAAATCGCAAAATCGCAGATAGCAAATCGCAAAAAAAGGGTCATGTACCAGGGACAAGCTACTGCGACATGCGACGTCGCGCGGCAAGATGTGAACAGCTCCATTGAAATGCATTGGAGAAGCTACGACGTCGCGGCAAAATCCACACGATAAATCGCACAGTGTGAACGGGGCCTAATAATCCAAACCCTAATTGGCTCAGTATGGCTATTGAAATAGCTCACTGTTCTTGTGTTGAGTCGCTTTTAACAGTCTGTGTGTATGTATGTATGTATGTATATTTGTACAATAGGGATATGTTAATTTCAGACTGCAAGAAAAGCTTGTGGAAAGGTGGGAGTAGCAGCTTGAGCTGTTTATACATAATGGCTCCACCTGTTTTGGGCAGGGAAACGAAGATAGTAACATTCTTTAATTGTATATATTGCAAGCAGGTTACATTGCGGTGGTGCTTACAATAGGCATTAAAATGCTTTTCTGACTAAAGTGTCCTTGTTTATACCTTCCCTATGAGTGTACAGCACGTTAGGATAATATTAGATTACAGCATAACGTTACCCCAAACTAGGTGCCCTGTACAGAAAGAAATCCTGCCTGAGCCCCGCAGTAAAAACAGTACTACAAATGCTTATGCCGGCTATTGAATACGGAGATGTAGTGTATGCAGCTGCCCTGCAAACACACCTTCATAAACTTACTACATTGTAAATTTCATTCTGCAGCTTTGTGCTTTAATGTAACTACATGACCCACCATTTTGACATGTTAAAAGAGCTAAACTGGCCGTCGCTGGAATCCAGACGCACTCTTCACCTTTCCAACCTGGTGTTTAAGAGCTTTTCTGGGAAGCTACCACCCTACCTGAATAGACTGCTTCCCCCAGCAGTTCCCTCATTCTATATCCTCCGATCAAGGACCGGCACCTTACTTACAATACCACAATACAAAAAGACAGTGGCTCGGTCCTCATTTTCCTACAGAGCACCGCAATTAAGGAATAGCCTCCCAGACGCCATCAAGAGAAATGTCAATGTATCCTTCCTGGTAAAATACTTTGCAAATAAATAAATAAAATAAATCTTCCCCCAGTCTAAAGTCCCTTAAGAGCTCCCTATTAACATACCTCAATACAGAATGCACCTGTAAACATGTACCATAGTGACTATATTTCCTACATATTTATTTTCTATGTTAATATGTATATTTGTGTTTTGTTTTTAATATCTTGCATTTTATTACTTTGTATTTCTGTAACAACTGTAACATTTCAATGTTCTTGAACCCAGGACATACTTGAAAACAAGAGCAATCACAATGTATCCTTCCTGGTAAAATACTTTGTAAATAAATAAATACATTTACACTTCAGCAGGTTAATAATTAGAAAGTAAAATATGTAACCTTAAGAGAATGAAAGCAATGCAGGCATATCCAGTTACAACATACCATTGAAGAGTTTGATTACATTGGTGTTTGCCTGCCCTAATGTGAAGGTCATAGACTCATTCATAGTTGGAACGCTTTTACTCACTTTGTGACCTTGTTCCCTGTATTTCTGTTACACACAAACCTCCCATGTGAAAAAAGAAAGGACAATCTGGGACATGAAAATGAGATGCAAGAACAGCTGGTGCGAGATCATCTGGGCAAATAGCTGTTATTACCATGGATTTAATTAAGAATGAGTGACATTTCATTATTATTAGGGAAGCAAGGATATGTGTTCTAGAAAACGTTGCAATTGTTATTGCCTTTTAGATTGAAGCTAGTCAGAGTAGATGGTTTATTTATGGACACTTCGCCCACCCTCCGGCCGGGATCAGACAAGCATCATTGGAGAGCAGAAGGAACATCTGTGAGAGTGGACGTTCCTTCCACTCGACGCCCGTCTGCCCACCTCGCTGAGTGCAGTTAGTGCGCTCAGCGCTGCAAGGCGCAATCCTCCTATAAAGGATCGCGCTTTGCAGCCCGTCAACACGCGTCCTATAGCTTTGATGGGGAGGCTTTGTGCACGGACCCTTGCAGCGAGCGCATTTCGTGCACACGCTACAGCGTGTGATCAGCCCCGTTGCAGCATCACAACGCTGCAACAGACGCCAGTAGGCACGTCAGTACGGGCGCACCCAGTGCGCTCGTCTGACACTGACCTTAATCTGACAACTTTAATACCTATAAGATTTGTCCTCTTTTATCCTGGATTAGGTTTTTAAATGGCCATCCCTTCTTTTACCATCATGGCTTCAGATGCTTGTACAAATAAAACAAAAATATTTAGTCCTTTTGGGGGTCCATTTAGCCTGTTGGGGGTACTTGTGGACCGTGGTTGGGAACCACTGCCCTAAATTATAGGCATCACTGCAAACACAGGAATTAAATATCCCAACGTCTGCAATAATTGCAGAATTAAACACACACAAAATACAAACCCATACATCTCTGCTCATTTTGCAGTACATTAACCTCTACATCTATTGTTTCAGTTGTGTCCCTTTTTTAAAAACCTGCTTGAACGCTTGCATTATGACATTTTCTTTGCTTTACCGCTGCAACTAGAAATGCTTTTTATCTGAGGAAAGAATGTCATTGTTAAAGTATAGCTGTAAGGTCATATGGTTATGACTGTGCAGACTAATTTGGCATGATGATTGGCAGCAAAAGTTGTTTTGTAAGCAAGAGCTTGGCACAGAAGCCGTCCGCAGGACAGTTACAGTGGTGTTCAAAATTATTCAACCCCCACTGAAATTTAGTGTTTTGGCCAGTTTGACATTGATTTTGATCATTCAGTCATCTTGCTTACAATTAAATCAAAGAGGCACGTGTAGGTCAGACAAATATAACATTTTATAATGAAATAACCACAAATGTCTTTTCTGTGCTCACATCATTATCAGTTTTATTCAACCCCCAAGTGACATACAATCTTAGTACTTCGTATAACATCCTTTTACAGTTATAACAGCTTTTAAACGTGAAGCATAGCTTGACACAAGTGTCTTGCAGCGATCTACGGGTATCTTCACCCATTCGTCATGGGCAAAAGCCTCCAGTTCAGTCACATTCTTAGGCTTGCGCACTGCAACTTCTTTCTTTAAGTCCCACCAGAGGTTCTCAATCGGATTTAAGTCAGGTGACTGCGATGGCCACTCCAAAATGTTCCAGCCTTTAATCTGCAACCATGCTCTAGTGGACTTGGAGGTATGCTTGGGATCATTGTCCTGTTGAAAGGTCCAACGTCTCCCAAGCCTCAGGTTTGTGACGGACTGCATCACATTGTCATCCAATATCTCCTGGTACTGAAGAGAATTCATGGTACCTTGCACACGCTGAAGCTTCCCTGTACCTGCAGAAGCAAAACAGCCCCAAAGCATGATTGACCCCCCGCCATGCTTCACAGTAGGCAAGGTGTTCTTTTCTTCATAGGCCTTGTTCTTCCTCCTCCAAACATAGCGTTGATCCATGGGCCCAAACAGTTCTAATTTTGTTTCATCAGTCCACAGAACACTATCCCAAAACTTTTGTGGTTTGTCCACATGACTTTTGGCATACTGCAGTCGACTCCTCTTATTCTTTGGAGACAGCAAGGGGGTGCGCCTGGGAGTTCTGGCATGGAGGCCTTCATTACGCAGTGTGCGCCGTATTGTCTGAGCTGAAACTTCAGTACCCACATCTGACAAATCTTTTCTCAGTTCCTCAGCAGTCACACGGGGACTTTTCTCCACTCTACGCTTCAGGTAGCGCACAGCAGTCGAAGTCAGCATCTTCTTTCTGCCACGACCAGGTAGCGTTTCAACAGTGCCCTTTGCCTTGAATTTGCAAATGATGCTTCCTATGGTCTCTCTTGGTATGTTTAACATCTTTGCAATCTTCTTATAGCCATTGCCCTTCCTGTGAAGAGTAATCACCTCTTCTCTTGTCTTCCTGGACCATTCTCTTGACTTCACCATGTTTGTAACCACACCAGTAAATGTCTAGAAGGAGCTGAGTATCACAGTCATTTAAAGCTGCCTAATTGGTGCTTATTATGCTTTATTGCCGCTCCGTGACATCCACAGGTGTTTTCAATACCTGATTGAAAACACTTGAATGAACCTCTGTTCTTCAGAGTGGTAGTCTTTAAGGGGTTGAATAATTGTGTCAATGAAGAATTCACAAAAGAAACATTTACTACTGTATTACAAAACCAATTGATGTCATTTTAGTTGCATATGGTTCTTTAAAAAGTCCTTGTAGGATTTCATTCTGAATACAATTACAAATGTACACTAAATTCCCTAAAACCCTTTACAGCATTGGGGGTTGAATAATCTTGAACACAACTGTATATTAAAGTTCTGAGCTACTAGTCAAGCTTTAAAAGTTACTTGCTACAGCTATATCTCTTGTAGATATAAAAATGCAGTTTAGGACTTTTTGGTGGATTTGCAGAACACGACCACATTGTAGGTGAAAAGAAAGCGCAATAAAAACACAAATGGCATGAAAATTGGTTCAGAGAGTATAGGCACTTAAAAAAAAAAAAGGTTTTTATAGAAGCCGTGGTATTCTTATTAGGGATACATGTATCACTCTAGACATGCATTCATATTACATAACATAAAGTCCAATGCGGCAAATCTCCTAGGGGTAACTGTCGTTCTGAAGTAACGCTGGCCATAAATCACCCAACATGATCACTCTATGGACTAAATTTTATTATTTTTTTTAAGTATTTTACCAGGAAGGATAGTTTGAGATTTCTCTCAAGTGTAATGAACTGTATAGCGCTCGCACTGAAGTAGCGTAGTTTGGATTATAGAGAGCAGATTTTTCTGACAACCAGAGACAGTGAAAACAAAGCTAAACTCCCAAGCCAGGGAGTAGACAAACAGTCTGGAATCCCACTTAAGCTCGATTGGTTTCGTGACTAGACCTGTGCATTCGTTTTAGTACTAAAACGATTTAGTCAGAATTTTGGGATAATTTAGTTTTAGTATGACTCAAGAGAAACGAAACTGCTCAGTACAAAAAACGAAAGAAACTAAAATAAAATGCACTACATTTTAGTTTCAGTCCTTTTTGTGATATTACATTGATGAGTGAAGGAGACCAGCAATGAAGAGCGCAACATCGCAACATCCGAAGATCTGCACCCTCCACATGCCAATGCAGTAGGATGTTCTATACAGAGAGGGGCATTAATTAATGCAGGAGGATGTTCTATACATTATACAGAGAGGGGTATTAATGCAGGAGGATGTTATATACATTATACAGACAAAGGTATAAATTGAGGAGGATGTTCTATACAGAGAGGGGCATTAATTAATTCAGGAGGATGTTCTATATATTATACAGAGAGGGGTATTAATTAATGCAGGTGGATGTTGTATACATTATACAGAGAGGGGTATTAATTAATGCAGGAGGATGTTCTAAACATTATACAGAGAGGATCCTTTTTTTTCAGCCCTTTAAATCCAGTGGCTGTGCGCGCTGAGATCGGCTGCTTGTTATATTATCTCTCAGTACAATGTATCAGGCTCAGCTGTTACAGTAACTGACTGTAACAGTGCTCAGAGTTTCAGTAAAACAAGGAAATAATATTGTTCTAACCTCTTATATATAAAAATATTATTTACTAGTTTTACTGAAACTCTGAGCGCTGTGATGAGCAGCAGTCAGTTACTGTAACAGCTTTGCCTGACACGGGGCAGTATTACAATGTTGGTGCTAACTTAACCAGAGCTGTTGTAAACTGAAAACCTCCATGGGCTATAATGGCTCTGGGAAGTTTACAACAGTTCTGGTTATGTTAGCACCAACTATGTAATATGGCCCACATTGTGCTGAGAGTGAGAGATACTGTAACAAGCAGCGATCTCAGCCCTCTGAGGAGCCACTACAATAGTAATTGTATCCACTGGTTTTCGGATGAATGAAATTAGTTTTCATACTAAAGAACTGATAACGAATTTCTTTAGTAACTAAATAAATTGCATTTTAGGACTAATCCATTAGTTCAAAACGAAATTTTGTGCTGTGCACATGTCTATTCGTGACCAAAGGACAATTTAGTGTTGCGACATAATAATGACAGCTCTTGGAATTAAACACTGTATACAAAATCGTAACAGTAGCAGGATTCTTGCGTTCGGTTTGTATATAAAGGTTTACCATGGCATATGAGTTGTGCAGACTGCAGGGCAGTAACCTCAGAGAAACCTTATTTTCGTAAGTCTTTCTCATCGTACAGATTTCAGATCGTACGTAGTATATGCAGAGCTCACAGCATGATAGTCAAACCCACAGTAAGGTGCCGGGATTAGGTCTTATATCAGTACGGGCAGCTATCTGAGGCCAGAAGCGTGAGTAAGATTATTCAAGGAGACGGGCAGGTCTCATACATGCATATACGAATCGTAACATCGACCCGAACGAACAAACACAAAAGGGGAAAAAACAGAATCGTCAAGTAGAAAGCCGGGTCGAAATACGTTGTCAAGGTCCTCAGACAGAAACGGGTCGGCAACAAATCAGTCTCAATAGCAAACAGGCGATGAGGGAAGTAAACTCCACGTCAGGGCGACGAGGCAACTCCTCTCACCCTGCTTTAAACCCGGCGGCTCCTTGTGACAACGCCAGGTCCCGCCCCCTCAGACGCCGATCGGCCATCACAATGTGCTGGCACTTGACCAGCCAGTGGCACAGAACCATGCCCAGACCCCGCTAGGGAGCGCAGCAGGGGCTGAGGACGTAACAAAAAGTTGCACTTTCATTTGAATTTGGGGAAACCACTTGAAGCATTCATTGTGTTAAGCTATTTCAATTGCTTTTGTTTGATTTTGTTCATTGCAAACAGCTGAAAGTCTGTAATATTTGCAATGGGGGGGGGGGGGTTGAATAATTTACAGTACAACTGTATATTTAATTATAGTCCTTAACCCCTTCACTGCTGAGGCATTTCACCGCTGTGTGTTGAGCTAATTTTTACCGCTTTCGCTCATAATGTTTAAACGCGATTTGAAGCCACATTTTATTATATGACCCAGACATATTATATATTGTTCCTTCCGGCAGATTCATAATATATAATTTTTATATGTATACGACATGTCCTGCCTGTATATTATAACAAAAAATGCAATAAAATTAAAATTTTAATCATCTATCTACATGGTGTAAAGTGTTTTTTCCACATTTTATCACATGAGCATTTGTGGTTATATTTTCTATGGGGTGCGCTTGTAGAAAAATTAGAAATGGGGACTAATTACATTTTTTGGGGGGAATTACGTGATTTTTAGCAAACGCACCCCATAGAAAAAAATCATTAGTGCAGCATCATTGTTCACATTATAATTGAAGTGTGAACAATATTGCTGCATTAATAAAAACAACACACAAAAAACAAAATGTTGTTTTTTAAAAAAAAAATTGTATTACCGTATTTTTCGCTCCATAAGACGCACCTAGTTTTTAGAGGAGGAAAACAGGAAAATAAATATTCTGAAATCAAATAGTGTAATAATGGATATTGCCCCAGCTCCTCTCATGGATATATACTGCCCCAGCTCATGGATACTGTCCCCCAGCTCATGGATACTGTCCCCCAGCTCATGGATACTGTCCCCCAGCTCATGGATATGCCCCAGCTCATGGATACTGTCCCCCAGCTCATGGATACTGCCCCAGCTCATGGATACTGTCCCCCAGCTCATGGATACTGTCCCCCAGCTCATGGATACTGTCCCCCAGCTCATGGATATGCCCCAGCTCATGGATATGCCCCAGCACATGGATATGCCCCCCAACTTATGGATATGCCCCCCAATTTATGGATATGCCCCCCAACTTATGGATATGCCCCAGCTCATGGATATCCCCAGCACATGGATTTGCCCCCCAACTTATGGATATGCCCCAGCTCATGGATATCCCCAGCACATGGATTTGCCCCCCAACTTATGGATATGCCCCCCAACTTATGGATATGCCCCAGCACATGGATAATGCCCCAGCTCATGGATATTGCCCCAGCACATGGATAATGCCCCAACACATGGATATGCCCCAGCTCGCTCATGGATATGCACCAGCTCGCTCATGGATATGCCCCAGCTCACTCATGGATATGCCCCAGCTCGCTCATGGATATGCCCCCGCAGCGCATGGATATGCCCCAGCTCGCTCATAGATATGCCCCCGCAGCACATGGATATGCCTCAGCTCACCTGTCGCCGCCGCGTTAGGCTCCCTCTGAGCGTGCGTCTGGCGGCAGGAAGCTTGGTCACTCGCCTGGGGGAGCCACGTGACCGCGATCTCGCAAGATCGCGGTCACGTGGCTCCCCCAGGGGAGTGCCCAAGCTCCTTGCCGCCGGACGCACGCTCAGAAGGAGCCGAACGCGGCGGCGACAGGTGAGCTGAGGCATATCATGGGGCATTCGCTCCATAAGACGCACCCACTTTTCCCCCCACTTTTTGGGGGGAGAAAAGTGCGTCTTATGGAGCGAAAAATACAGTACTTTGTACCTGGTCATGTTTGGTATCATTCAAAAGGCCTTTGAAATGGTAGCCTACATGACCCCCTAGCTGCCACGTTTCGGGAGATATGGAGGTTCAAAGGAACCCCCGATCTCCACCAGGGGATTTCCTTGGGAAATCCCCGGGCAGCTAGGGGTTCCCTGGCTAACTGACGTCATTGCACTATGTGCGATTGACGTTAGGTAGCCAGGGGGGACCAGGAGGTGGAGCCGCCATCCAAGATGGCGGCCCCCACCGGAGCTAGGCTGCGACACTGCGCCGGATGGCGCTGTATTGTAGCCCGGTATGTGAGGGGTTAAAACCAGGCACCGCTTAAAAGGGGAGACTCTCCCCTTTAGGCTAGGGTCAGAGTGGGGCAGTCGGAACGCGCGTGCAGACGCACTAAATCACGGCGGCAGTAGCAGCACATAACGGCCAATGACGGCCAATATACGCAGTACGTGCGTACGAAAGTGCGCCGACACCACGCAACCAGCAAATGAACGCATTTTTATCAGAACGTGAAACCGCTGCTACTGACGTACAAAGTGCGCTGCGGCCGCATAGCAGCGTGTGTGCGTGATTAGGAGATGT
This sequence comes from Leptobrachium leishanense, assembly GCA_009667805.1. Classification (NCBI taxonomy): domain Eukaryota; kingdom Metazoa; phylum Chordata; class Amphibia; order Anura; family Megophryidae; genus Leptobrachium; species Leptobrachium leishanense. Next base: position 15,363 of record RXON01002943.1, read on the forward strand.
CAGACGCTGCTAGTGTGCGGCCAACATAACGTTCAAACAGCCGGATTTCCCTAGACTTCTTTTTACCCCACCGTCATGAAATACGTCCAGAATTGCGCATCGTCTGACCACTTAAGCGTATTCCGTGAAAAAATGCGTGCGCACGCATCGACGTACATTTTGACGGTGGCTGCAGAAAATGCGCTCATCTGTCCCTAGCCTTAAAGCGGTGCCTGGTTTGTGCAGCTGCGACCTCCTGATCGGGAGGGAGAGGGATCCGAAAGGATCTCCCCCCCCCCTTCCTTCCGTACGATGTCCCGGGGTCGCCCGAAAATGACGTCATCGCGCATAGCACGATGACGTCATTTACGTGGGGCGGCCCTTAAATGATGCGTCTGACTTCAGGGAAGTCAGACCGCTGTGGGACCCCGGAGGAGAGAGTTGAGTATCTCTCCGGGCTCCCACTGAGCGGATGAAGTGTGGGGAACGTCCTCCGCATATAGCGGGAGTCAATGAGGACGTTCTCCACACTCCACAGCGAAGGGGTTAAAATATGTATGATATTTGTTAACTGCTTATCTAATTTAGCCAAATATTTTTACGTGAAGGTGCAATATTCAGAGAGCACTGATATTTCAACGAAATTTCGCTGCTCTCCTTCGGCGACCCTGTGGGGAATTCAGTATTTAAAAGGCGTTTTAAAGAAAAAAAATATGCATGGAAATAATAAAGTCCTATGAATAACAATAAATATTTCTGTTTATAGAATAAAATAATTTAGAAAAATCCAGAAACATGCCTAAAAATGTAATTATTCTTTTCATTTGCAGATTTATATTAAACAATTTAATAAAAACTGATTTTTTTTTCGACCAATGGGATTCTCCTATTTAAACCTGTTGAACGAAAGCACTGAAAATCAGGGCATTTCGCCAACTTTTCGCTGCTGTTTGGCGTTCTCTGAAAAGATTAACCATTACTTCTCTATGGAGAATTCAACTGCTGCTGAAGTACACTGTATTTCGCTGGAACTTCGCCATTATTTGCCAGCTTTCTGAATAGCCGAATTGCTACCAAATTGCACCGTACGGTAAAATTCACTGTTGGGTGCAATTCAGTGGCCACTTTGGGTCTCTTTGAATAACCCCATAAATTTTACTAGCTTAATAAAGAATACAAAATACACATTTCACTTTATGCCTGTGGAAGCTGCCAGGTGCTTGGGCTCTTATCCAAGTCTGTTCTCTAGTACATGCGGTTGAAGTGTGTGTACTGACAGCATCATACCCATCCCTTGATCTGACTATTAACTGTGCCAAGTGGCTGCACACTTTGCAAATCATTCATCTGTAGCTCTTTCCAGGAAAATGCCACGTGTCCTGTGCTCAGCGTTTACTGAAAAAGCTATTGTTCAGTGAACTTGTTACATAGAAACCTAGAAACATAGAAAATGTCGGCAGATAAGAACCTTTCGGCCCATCTAGTCTGCCCAATTACATGGATACTTTACCTGGATTTATCTTTTGTTTAGGATAGCCTTATGCCTATCCCATGCCTGCTTAAATTCAATCACTGTTTTGGCCTCAACCACTTCAACTGGAAGGCTGTTCCATGTGTCCACCACCCTCTCAGTAAAATAACGCTTCCTGATGTTACTTTTAGGCTAGGGTCAAACGAAAGCATTTTTACACGCGAACGTCAAAAAGTGCGTCCGAATGCAATGACGTATTTTTTCACGGAATGCGCGAAAACGGTCATACGATGCGCAATTTTTGTGCGTGATTTTGTACGGACCCAAATCAGGAAACTTTGGGTGTCTGGACGTTATGTTGGCCGGACATTAGCAGCGTCTGACGTCTCCTAATCATGCACATTCGCCGCTAGTGGACGCAGCGCACTCTGTACGTCAGTACTAGCGGTTCTGCGTTCCCGAAATAATGCGTTCAAATTCCACTTGCGTTGCACGGCCGGACTTTTGTGTGGCCGTACTTCATATATTGGCCGTTATTGCCCCTCATTTGCTGCTACTGCGGCTGTAATTAAGTGCGCCAGAACGCACGTTAAAAGTGCGCTGGTCTGACCCCAGCCTTAAACCTTTGCCCCTCTAATCTAAGACTATGTCCTCTTGTTTTGCTACTTTGTTTCCTTTTAAATATACTCCCTTCCTCTACCTTGTGGATTCCCTTTACGTATTTAAATGTTTCTATCATATCTTCTCTGTCTCGTCTTTTTTCCAAGCTGTACACTCCAGGATCAATGCTGCAAGTGACTTTCTCACTCTTGGTGTGTGCAGCCTATGGGCAAGTGCCACAAAGTAATAATACTCAAGTTAGTGTTAGAATCATTCATATCCCCGGAAATACCAAACCAGAATATTACATAATACTTGTAGTCAGCTATTGGAAATGAAATACTTGACTAAAAGTGCTGACTGATAAAATGTTACACAATATTAGGATTGGTGCAGTTGTTTGTAATTGAGCCTGGTACATCTACACTAAGGGTTAACCACGATTTTATCAGTCAACTGCACCAATCTAATGTGTAACATTTTATCAGTCAGTACTTTTAGCCAAATATTTAATTATCCACAGACGTGGCAGACTAAACACAAAGGTAAGGGTGATAGAGTGCATCTAAATAACATACGCCTAAGTCGGAGATATACAGTAACGAAATGTTCTTATTTTATTTTATGTTGCGGATATCTTGCATGTACTTTGTTTTTCCCATGTATGTTTAGTTAAGAAAACCTTTTACTTTACAACACAAAAGATCATACAATGGATGCACCCAGTGACACATGTAAACTACCCCCTCCCCCCGGTATCTTTACAGCACTTGCTCCTCACTGTGTGGCATTGAGCATTGAATGGAGTCTATGGTTCCGAAGTCAAGGAAACTGACACACATTATTGTGTCGTGTGGGTTGTATTAAAAAGGACATCACCAGTGGTAGACTGGAAGGGCACTATTACACTCTTCGCGCAAAAATGTGCGCGTGCGCAAAAACGCATTAACGCGAGGGGCAAAACCCTTCACGTTGAATGTCGTATTACGACGTTCGCGCATAAGATGCGCAAGTTCGTGCGCGCATCCCATACTTAACATTGTGAGCGCAAATGCGTTCGTGCGCTGGTACGCGGATGGTATTACAATTGATGCGCAACTTTTTACGAACGACCTTTGCGCGCATAATTTTAAGGTCTTTGAAAAGCTGGTGTTAATGGCAAATCTGAACGTCCTGGCCAAAACCGAATACACCAGCACGAAAAAAAAAATACAGCAAAGTATAGTTACACATTCTACACATACCCAAACAATAAAATAGAGAGGTTGTGCGTGCTTTTATTATTGCTGCAGCATATATACTCAGATTGATTTTGACAGGTGCAAAAACTGAACGGGAGACAATTGTTGCTCTTAATTCTGATTGGCTGAATCGCGTGAAAAAACTGTCTGCCCACTGATTTCTGCACGCAACGTTAATGCGCACGTTTTTGCGCGTCTTTTTTACGCACAATATTTTTTGACGGATGAAAAAAATGTTGCATCGTGGGAAAAATCCACAAAATGGAAACAGGAGATGTAACCTAACTTTATTTTTCCTATTTACATGCAATTACTTCAAAGAACAAAAAAAAGACAACAGCATGTGTTTATATAAGATGGTTTTGTTCGTAATGCATAAGTAGTCTAGTTACAGTTTATGTGAGTGATAAGTTCCATTTAAAGGGACACTACCACTTACATAAGCTGTAACCAGGGAGGATTTGATTAAGATAAAGTTGATTTAAAATAATGATTTTTAAACCTAAAGACTCTTATGCTTGCTGGTAGTTGTAATCGTTATTATTTGCAACCACATGAAGATCTAGTATATCTAGAATAATAATCTGTCAGATTTAAAAGAGCTGTATCAGAACTGATTTTAGTTAAATAGGTTATTTCACTTATATTTGAACTACTTAAATAGTTAAATAGAGTTAAATAAAACAATTTAACTCTTTTTAACACGACCCGCTGGTGTCTATGGGCCACGTCAGGCTAGTCCACTAGTTGTTGCACGTGTCATTTGCTGTCGCAGGATGGCCTGAACCCATCAAAGCTTTACATAAACTAACACAAGCTGTGCAGCTCAGGACCTCAGACTGAAGAAACTGAGAAAGCTGAATATTAGCATCTCTGCAACTGTGAAAAGCAAAATACACTCACCCGCTGACTCGCTCGCACACTCACCCGCTGACTCGCTCGCACACTCACCCGCTGACTCGCGCACACCCTCCCCCACTGACACACACTCACCCACTGACTTGAGCGCACCCCACTGACACACTCACCCGCTGACACACACACACTCTCTCACCCACTTACATACTCACTGTCTCATTCAAACCCCCTTACAGTCACTCACTTTCACTCTTTCTTGTGCTGTCTGTCTCTGGTGCGCACTCGCTCACTGCACCTTTTCTTGCTGGCCCTCTGGTTTTTCTAGCTGTGTCTCTCTGTGCTTATTTTACTGTCTCTTTCTTCCAGTGTATGGATTTCCTTCCTTCCCTGTCTCTACAGTACCTGGGGGTGAAAGAATTAGATTGGAATGGCACTCAGCCCCGCCCTCCCCTCGGCTCATATCATGGTCCATGTTTCCAGCCGTGTCCCCTGTATATGTGATATCCAGTTCAGGTCTTGATCTATGTTGCCATTCCTGGGTTTCAGCCCAGGGGTTAATTGTTTTGCTCTCAGCTCACCTGTCTGCCATGCACTGTTCCTCTCCTTATTTAAGAGCATAATTCCCATAGTGCATGGCTCCATGATTTTCAGTCTTCCTGAGTTTTGCCTTCATAGTGCTTCCTGCTTCTAGTTCCTGGTCTGGTTATATTTATTTATAAAGGATTTTACCAGGAAGGATACATTGAGATTTTTCTCGTTTTCACATATGTCCTGGGTTCAAGAACATTGAATTGTTACAGTTGTTACAGAAATACAAAGTAATACAATGCAAGATATTAAATAAATAGCACAAATATACAGATTAACAGAAAATAAATATATTCACTATGTTACATGTTTACAGGTGCATTCTGTATTGAGGTATGTCACTAGTGAGCTTTTAAGTGATTTTAGACTGGGGGAAGATTTGATGGAGTCTGGGAGGTTATTCCATAACTGCGGTGCTCTGTAGGAAAATGAGGATTGAGCCACTTTCTTTTTGTATTGTGGTATTGCAAGTAAGTTGCAGGTCCTAGATCGGAGGTTATAGGATGAGGGAACTGCGGGGGGAAGCAGCCTATTCAGGTAGGGTGGTAGCTTCCCAGAAAAGCTCTTAAACACTAGGTTGGAAAGGTGAAGAATGCATCTAGAGTCCAGCGACGGCCAGTTTAGCTCTTTTCACATGTCACAATGGTGGGTCATGTAGTTACATTGTAGCACAAAGCCGCAGAATGAGTTATACAACGTAGTAAGTTTCTGGAGGTGTGTTTGCGGGGCTGCTGCATACACTACATCTCCATATTCAAAAGCCGGCATAAGCATTTGTTGTACAATTTGCTTTCTTATATTCTGTTCTGTATATTATTGGTTCTGTTTCCCAGTCTGTCTGTTTGTTACTCCTATTGTCAGGCCCCAGCCGCTGCCACTAGGCGAGCTAGGCGGCCGCCTAGAGCACAGTGCCCGCCTAGGGCGCAGTCGGGCCCGACCACTTAAAAAATTGTGTCCGCGGCGCAGCCCCAATATGTGCTGGCGTCGCCACTGGCGTCAAGGAGACGGAGGTGTGGACTTTGTGCTGGCTGCGGCTGGTGTAGCAAGCGTGCTGGCGGCACCGCTGGCACGCTCGCTACACCAGCCGCAGCCAGCACCAAGTCCAAGCCTCCGTCTCCTTGACGCCAGCGGCCTGCCGCAGGTTTCCAGGGTGGAAGCGCCATGTCCCGACGGTCTCTGCGTACCGGAAATGACGCCAGAGTGTCAACATGCAAGATGGCAGCCCATCACAGGCAGAACACGGCCGGGCGGTGGAAAGTTCAGGTACCGGCGGCATGGCGGCAGTCTGGTTGCAGCACCCTGTGCTGTGGAGAGCAGGAGGCGCTTGGCTGAGCGTGGGGGGGCCCTGCATGACACCGTGAACAACCCTCCTCCCCCGGCCCGAGCAATGGGGGCGGGACTCTGGATGGGGGTGAAGGATCGAGCTGTCAGGGGGGGAGCACATGGGGTCTACCCGAGGTCAGCCATCGCCTGCAGCTGCTGTGGGCTCTGTCCCACGTGATCCCCGTTCATTGTGTGGCTGAGGATTGTGGGACACGTAATTCATGGCAGCTGGAGTGTCAGGGCTGCAGTGCCATGAGCTGGTTTATGGCTGGGGGACCTGACTGCTCAGACCTGCCTGGGCTTATTGTGGAAAAATGCCTCATTCTATAGAAATGTCTGTGGGATCTGTAAGCGCCTCCATAATGTCTCTAAAACCACTGAGATCACGTTACGACACCCTCAAACGACAGTGGGTGGGACGCTTGTGCATCAGGGAAATGTCGCTAGAGGCGGAGCCACTGACTTCACGCTTTCCATAATTTTTAGGTGATGTTTCGACCAATCAGATAAGGTTTATCTCTGCTACAAAGCCACGGTGTGGCATTGCATTGATTTTAGGGCTCTGCGTAATAACAGACCCAGGATGCCTTGCTGCATATGGGGAATGTGGCACAGGAGCTCTGGGATGCAATTCATCGAATTGCTGTGATGTGCAAGTGGCTTCTGTAATAATAAACACACATACAGCTGCAAGAAAAAGTATGTGAACCCTTTGGGATTACGTGGAGTTTTGCATGAATTGGTCATAAAATGTGTTCTGATCTTCATCTAAGTCACATTAATTTGAAAAACACAGTCTGCTTAAAATAATACACCACAAACATTATATGTTTTCATGTTTTTATTGAACAGAACATGTAAACATTGGGGGGGCGTGGCCGGCTATCAGCGGAGGCAGACGTGCCCTGGTGGAGCTCCGCACTTCTGCCTCTTTGGGGGACCTCCAGCTGCCTGCTGTCACGACCCACTACGCGCGCTGCTGCGCAAAGACGCCAGGTTAAGCCATGCACTATCTATCCTAGACCCAGATAATTACGCGCACTTATCTACCCGTCCCGGCCACACTTTCTCTCACAACAGGCACGTAGAGCGCGATATACTGATCCCAGGATTGCAACGCAGTGCAAGTCTTCTCCTGAAGCGCGTACTAACTACGTCTCTCACAATCCCAGAGCTCACTTTTTTATTCTATTAGTAACGCTGCCACCAGTCCTCACGGACGCTACGCGCGTCGCAACAGGAGACGCAGGGCTTAGCAGCCGCACTATCCTAGACTCGGACAGTGACTACGGATCCCACAATTCCCTGCCGTTTCCTGACGACCGCAACACGCAATTTCTTATATATAACCGAGCTTAAAGCAAATAGCAATTCTCCCAATCTCTTAGTTAGCGTGGATTTCATCAGCCAGAGTCAGAACTTAAATACTTTTTGTTTATTTATGATAGAAAAATCACAGTGCTTGGTTACATAAAATTATAACTAGAATAAATCAATTAATTACATACTACACAGCAAAATAGAAAGAAAAAGGTGTTAATCACAGAGCCTTACTTACGACGGAATAATCAGTAGCTAGCATCGGTGCCTCCTGGGGCCTGGAGGTAGGAACATGGACAGATCAGTCCTCTTTAGAAGATACCCCAAGTGATCAGCCAAAAGCACATGGCCAGTGTTCCGAATTTATACACTTCCTGATCTTTCCAGCCCCCACCCACAAATGGCCCAGTGTCCTGGACTCCAATTCTCGCTCGTGCTCAGTAAGCTTGTCAATTAATCTTTAATTGCCCAAATGTGTCCATCTCTGCCCCATACCCCCCTTAGAGATCAAGGATGTGCTTCCTGTCTTTGAAAATTGGTGCCGATTAACATCTTGGTGCCGACCTGGCTTCCAAGGTGTGATTTTCTATGTCAGTGTACAAAAGGAATTCCCTTTTTACAGCTACGTGTTATATCCTCCCACCAGGGGAGAAAGCAAACTATGTTAATTACATTTCAGCTGTGAACACAGGGATACACTTACCAAATGGCCAGACACAAATATGAATATAACTCTATATGGAGGAGAGGAGATATGTATAAACCGGCAGATAGACACATATATACAGGCAGACCCATATATAGATAGAAATACAGATCTAATCTGCCACACCTGCTACGAGACATTTTTCTTTACTTTAAGGTACCACAATGGCTGGCCACCGGTGCTGCGATGTCCGGAGCCCGTTTTAGTCCCCCCTCCGGACCAAAGACGAGACGCTTGGGGTCTCTGTTCCCTGCCAGGCATGTCTTGCCGTCGGCCATCTTGGGGCCCAGTTTCCAGCACGAGTGCAGCCTGATCCACCAGCGGCCTACATGCCTGGGTACACAGCTCTGGGGACGGAGGGCCCCTGTCCCCTGGCTGCTGAGGCTGTCCCAATAGCGGAGATTGCGGGGGTGAGTGCGGACCAGTGGCAGCTGCTTCACCCTTCCCCTGCCAGAACCATGGAAGCCGTACTGGTGGAGCTTGAAGCCTGTCTGGAGATGCTGCCCGGGACGGATGACGAGCGCCCGCTCACACGGGGTGAGTGGTGCCGGCTGATGGCAGTAATGGGGATCGGTACGCAGAAGGAAGCCTCGGCTGGCAGTGCGCAGGATGACGGACCCTCGGCCGGCCACGTGACCGATACCCCCGTGGTGGAAGATGAAACCCCGGAGCAAAGCGATGGAGGAGTGTGGCGGACTGATGAGACCGGAGAGATAGCAGAAGACACTGGGTGGGAGAGTGAAGTGGACGAGGAGCAGCGGCCTGAAGACCCCGATAGGGAGGCAGAAGATCTTGTACGGTTTGATGTTCTTCCCCCTGTGCAGGAGCCCTGACGGATCCCCGGGTGGTTGCCGGTTGGCGGACCGAGGAGCCTACCTGGGCCTTGTGATACTGCCCTTGCTGTGTCTGCGGTGAGACGAGATGGGGCCTGCGGTGCGCTGATGGAGTCGGCCAGGCTGCACCCCGACGCCGAGCCTGGTCAGACCGACTCTTCGAACCCCCTGGGTGACGCTGGGCTTGGAGTCAGGCCGCTGGAGTTCCGTGACACTGGCTGAGGCCTTTATACTGGACTCTAGATTTCCCACCACGTTACTGATGCCAGGCAAATTATAGCTGTTATATTTTTATTTTTTCTTTGAGACCCCCTTATTCAGGGATGTTCTGTTTTCCGCTGAGTAATCGCTGACTCTCTGTTTTTCTTTTTTTCTCTACGCCATTTACCGCTGAGTTAAAACTGATATTTACTGAGACTTTCACTGAATGATGAGTATTTCTCTTACAGCTGATTCTTCTTTTTCTGATGTTTTTCCTTCTTTGCTTTTTATTTTACTTTCCTCTTTTCGCTGTTTTTCGGGACTTTTCTGATGTTTTTTTCTCCCTATTTTGTGCTGAGTTTCCCCACTGGGGAAGTTCCCTTTTTTGAGGATAATTCATATTTTTTTTTCTTCTTCTTTTCTTTGCTTAATTTGGCTACTCCGGGATAACTCAGGGATGCAAACGTGGCCTGGTCTTATAGACCGCCCGGGTACTTGCCAGGGCAGGCACAACTCTGGCCTTTGCCATATCCCCATTCCCCCCCCCTCTTCCTTCTCGTTAATTATTTTATTTTTTTTGAGTAGATTATTTGCTGACTTCATACTGCCTATTGTTTTTGAATTATCACGACGTGCTTTTATTTATCGCATGTTCATAGATGAGACCCCCCCTATTAGGGGATGTTTATTACTACTATATGACTACCATTAGATGGCTTCATTATTTGTTATACACTGCTGTGTTTTTTATGCTGACGATTCTTGGCCCTGCGAGGCCATTTATTTCTTTACCGTATGTTGTTAAGCTGACTCTTTTCCAAAATAAAAAACTTCAAATAAAAAAAATAAAAAAAAGAACATGTAAACATTCACAGTGCAGGGTGGAAAAAGTATGTGAACCTTTGGACTTAATAACTGGTTGACCCTCCTTTGGCAGCAATAACCTCAACCAAACGTTTCCTTTAGTTGCAGATCAGACCTGCACAACGATCTGGAGTAATTTTGGACCACTCCTCTTCACAAAACTGTTTCAGTGTAGCAATATTCTTGGGATGTCTGGTGTGAATCGCTCTCTTAAGGTCATGCCACAGCATTTCAATTGGGTTGAGGTCAGGACTCTGACTGGGCCACTCCAGAAGGCGTATTTTGTTTTGTTGAAGCCATTCTTTTGTTGAATTAATTGTATGCTTTGGGTCATTGTCCGCCATTTGGGTCCGCCATGTTTTACAGTGGGGATGAGGTTTTGATGTTGGTGTGCTGTGCCTTTTTTTCTCCACACATACAGGGTTATTCAGAGAGCATGAAAAGCAGGAGAATGACTAGAGAATGACTGGAGAATGAAAAATTCTGGGTCAAAATAGCCGATTTGGAAAGTGAGATGAAAGGGAGAATTTTTCTGGTTTGGCTATTTTGACCTAGAATTTTCCAATCATTCTCCTGCTTTTCACGCTCTCTGAATAACCCTGATAGTGTTGTGTTTTTTTCCAAACAACTGCATTTTGGTTTCATCTGTCCACAGAATATTTTGCCAGTAGTGCTGTGGAACATCCAGGTGCTCTTTTGCAAACTTCAAACGTGCTGCAATATTCTTTTTGGACAGCAATGGCTTCCTCCGTGGTGTCCTCCCATGTACTCCATTCTTGTTTAATGTTTTCCTTATTGTAGATGTGTCAACAAAAATGTTAGCATGTGCCAGAGATTTCTGTAAGTCTTTAGCTGACACTCTAGGATTCTTCTTTACCTCATTAAGCATTCTGCGCTGTGCTCTTGCAGTCATCTTTACAGGACGTCCACGCCTAGGGAGAGTAGCAACAGTGATGAACTGTCTCCATTTGTAGACAGTCTGTCTTACCGTGGACACATGAACATCAAGGCTTTTGGAGATACTTTTGTAACCCTTTCCAGCTTCATGCAAGTCAACAATTCTTGATCGTAGGTCTTCTGAGAGCTCTTTTCTGCGAGGCATGGTTCACATCAGGCAGTGCTTCTTGAAACCAGTAAACCCCAAGCTGGTGTGTGTTTTTAAAGGGCAGGACAGCTTTCAGCAACACATCCAATAATATCACACTGATTGGACTCAAGGTTGGCAAACTCCTGGCTCCAATTAGCTCTTGGAGAAGTCATTAGGCTAGGGGTTCACATACTTTTTCCACCCTGCACTGTGAATGTTTACATGTTCTGTTCAACAAACACATGAAAACATATAATGTTTGTGTTGTATTATTTTAAGCAGACTGTGTTTTTCAGATTGCTGATGAAGATCAGAGCACATTTTATGACCAATTCATGCAAAACTGCACATAATCCCAAAAGGGTTCACATACTTTTTCTTGCAACTGTGTATATAGACTCCCACTAGTACAACCCCCACACAGCCAATATAGATGAAGGCATCTTAAAGAGACACCTGTACACCCTGATTAGCCACAATAAAACTCCCCACCAGGTGAAATAAACAGCATTGACTGTGTGGATACAATGGTGCCTGTCACGGGGCGGGACATGTTGCGGCGACGCCGGCATGTATTGGGGGTTGGCTGCAGCACACATACTCTCACGTCAATCGCTGGCGTGAAGGAGTCGGAGAGCAGACGAGGTGCTGAGTGAGCTGGGGGCAAATATACCCATGTAAGAGCTGGGGCAATATATCCATGTGAGAGCTGGGGGCAAATATACCCATGTAAGAGCTGGGGCAATATATCCATGTGAGAGCTGGGGGCAAATCTATCCATGTGAGAGCTGGGGCAATATATCCATGTGAGAGCTGGGGGCAAATATACCCATGTGAGCTTTCTTTTTTGGGGGGGGGTGCAAGTAGCTGGTCTTGCCTAGGGCGCAAATTAGTCGAGCACCGGCCCTGCCTGGGAGCCTGCTGTGGTCAGTCTGGATTTCCATTTACTTCCTGTTTGCGTCCATTCTAGGGTTAGCTCCTGTGACAGATCCTGAGTTTTGCATAAAACCTGATCACGTCCTCCTAACCTCGCTCTTCCATTCTGGTCTATTCCCTTACCTAGTTGTCAGAGATCCTGAGAGCTCCCTGTTTGTTCTAGTTTCTTTAGTTATCTGCTCTGCCTGCTTAGCAGTGCATTTCATCCTCGCTGTGTTTGCCTTACCTGTTCAAGTCTTCCTGGTTCCTGCTTGCTGGACTTTAAACTACGTGGCTCACTATCCAGTGGGTCTGGAGACTTTCAGGTGTCTTCCAGCCCTGAAGCTCTCTGAGGTTGACCTTCTATTAAAGGTACTGTTGCCAAAGGCTCCTGCTTCTCCTCAAGTGGATCCAGAGAGACTACGTGGCCCACCATCCACTTGCCATTTACGCTGCCTGTGTTTGTGTTGCAACCTGTACTTTGCTAAGACTGTTTGCTGTGTACTAGATCTGCAATACAAAGCTTTACATTACATTTACAATTGTCTCCCAACCATCGAAAAATTGCAGCATAGTTAACTGCATTAAGCCTGAGATACACTAAGCTCGATGTGACGCGCTGCGCCGCCCGTCTAGACGAACTTAGTGTGTCCAGATTTTTCCACCTCCCTCGCTCAGGCCGCGTCACGATACGGCGCTGAGCAACGGGAGTTGGCAAAATCCAACGTTCCGCTCTGGAGTGGCATGTTGAGACGAAGGGCAGGATCTGCAGCACACAGCACATGCGCCAGCTCCTGTAGATCCCTCCCACCTAGCGCCGCTCCGAGGCTGCACTCCCAGGCTCATTACTCGAGGACAAGGAAGTACTCGGTTGGCAGTCTTCTGTGCCTCCCCTCTTCTACAACGTGTCCTCCTTGCTGCCCGTGTTTTAGACGTGCCCTCCTTTTTCCTGCGGGAGTCTGGTCTGAGGTCTATATGGATACACCCCCCCCCCCCTATATATATATATATATATTATATATATATATATATAAATTTTCTTTAATCTCCTGCCTGGAATCACATGTAGTTTATTATGGGCCGTTTTTTTAATAGTTAACATATGAAATGCACTCAACGTTTGGTATATATACCCCCATACAGACATCTGAGATATATATCTCTATACACACACAGTGGAGGTATAGCTCAAACGGAGGCTACCTTTGTTGGGAAAAAGGCAGTCCAGGCGAAAGAAAGTTCTTTTTAAATAAAATACTGTCTGCTGGACAGGTTTAAAAGGGTGCAATAAAACAGAAATGAAAACAGAAAATAAACCCTTGCCGCTCAGGCTCTTAAACAGTTAGATTCCCTATCTAACAAATGGTGAGCTAACCTCAGCCACCTTAAAGGAACAAAATTACTGTAAGCAACCTTTTTACACACCTTGTAGCTCCCTCAGAAGGCTTTCTGAGTCCCAGGCCAGAGCAACTTCCTGGTTTAGCCTCCCCTCTTTTATCTCCCCTGATTAAACACCAATCAAGTAATTAACCCTGGGGAGAGCAACAAACCTGGAAATCCAGACACTACATGCAGCCTGAAAACCTGGTCTGGATTTACTACTTCTGCATATATGACAGAAACCGAGGGGAAATGTATCACCCCTCAATGACCTTCCCTTTCCTTATGTCACATATCCTCCCCCCTCTGCTCAAGCCCCTGCGGTTGAGCAATTGTAACGGAGAGGCAGTGGATACGCGAGAGGGCATCAGCATTGGTTTGGAGCTTCCCTGCTCCACGGTAAACTTAAAAGCTTGCAAAGCCAGGAACCACCTTGTAACTCGACTGTTCCTTGCTTTATTCTCACACATCCACTTCAGGAGGCTATGGTCAGTGACAAGTCTAAAAATTGTCTACCCAATAGGTAATACTTGAGGGCGTCCAGGGCCCATTTGATGGCATAATTTTTCTCGTGTTTATTAAGCTTCCTGCTGAGATAGACCACAGGGTGCTCCTCCCCATCTCTGATTTGGGATAGTACAGCGCCCAGACCCACATCAGAGGCATCTGTCTGTACTACAAACTCCTTCGTGAAATCTGGGGTCAAATCTCTCCACCAGTCCGTCAGTTTGGGGGTGGTAGACAGATGTGCACAAGTGAGAGATTTTGAACAGCCTACATAACTC
>RXON01002944.1:0-130857 GCA_009667805.1 Leptobrachium leishanense
GTCGGGGCAGAGAGGAGAGGGTCAGGCATAGAGAGAGGGTCGGGCAGAGAGAGAGAGGGTCGGGCAAGAGAGAAGAGGGTCGGGCATAGAGAGAGAGTCGGGCATAGAGAGAGAGAGGGTCGGGGCATAGAGAGAGAGGGTCGGGCAGAGAGAGAGAGGGTCGGGGCAAGAGAGAGGGTCGGGGCAGAGAGAGAGGGTCGGGGCAGAGAGAGAGGGTCGGGGCAGAGAGAGAGGGTCGGGGCATAGAGAGAGAGGGTCGGGCAGAGAAGAGAGGGTCGGGGCATAGAGAGGGTCGGGGGAAAAAAAGAGAGAGATGGTCGGGGAATAGAGAAAGAGAGGTTCGGGGCAGAGAGAGAGGGTCGGGGCAGAGAGAGAGGGCGGGGCAGAGAGAGAGGGTCGGGGCAGAGAGAGAGGGTCGGGGCATAGAGAGAGGGTCGGGGCATAGAGAGAGAGGGTCGGGGCAGAGAGAGAGAGGGTCGGGCACAGAGGGTCAGGGCATAGAGAGAGGGTCGGGGCAGAGCGAGAGAGGGTCGGGGCAGAAAGAGAGTGTCGGGCACAGAGAGAGGGTCAGGGCATAGAGAGAGAGGGTCGGTGCTTGAGAGAGAGCGGGTCGTGGCAGAGAGAGAGGGGGTCGGGGCATAGAGAGAGAGAGGGTCGGGGCTTGAGAGAGAGCGGGTCGTGGCAGAGAGAGAGGGGGTCGGGGCATAGAGAGAGAGAGGGTCGGGCCATAGAGAGAGGGTCGGGGCAGAGAGAGAGAGAGGGTCAGGCAGAGAGAGAGAGGGTTGGGGCAGAGAGAGAAAGAGAGGGTCGGGGCAGAGAGAGAGGGTCGGGGCATAGAAAGAGAGATGGTCGGGGCATAGAGAGAGGGTCGTGGAAGAGAGAGATAGGGTCATGGCAGAGACAGAGAGGGTCGGGTCAGAGAGAGTGAGGGTCGGGGCAGAGAGAGAGGGTCTGGGCATAGAGAGAGAGGGTCGGGTCAGAGAGAGACAAAGGAGGGGCAGAGAGAGACTAAGGAGGGCAGAGAGAGACTAAGGGGGGCAGGGAGGAGGTGATAGGGGAGAAAAGAGGGACTTAGGGATCAGCAGTGGTGGAGAGAGGGCAGGAGGGGCATCAGAACTGACATGGTGGGGGGCAGAGAGGGCGACAGGGGAGACACAGCGCCCCCCGGTTAAGAGCCGTTTAGCCAGGAACCTGCCCCAGGGTGGCGCTGGCTGCTATTTGCCCCACATGGAGGCAGGAGGAGAGAATATCTATAGCCCAAACACCAGCACAACCTGCCCCTGCCGGGGCGTTATATGATGTCATATCGTGATAAGCACCAGTGTCAGATACCACCAGCCCCTGAATGCCAAGGATGGCGGGCACGTGGCTCACTCACCACCTGGCACAACAAGGGTTACAGTGTGATAATCTGCTTTTTGTGACCCCCCCCCCCCCGTCACGGAGAGGAACGAATTTCCTGGAAGCACAGAATGCCCGCTCCACGTGCCAGTGCGATGTGCCCGCTCCACGTGCCAGTGTGATGTGCCTGCTCCACGTGCCAGTGCAATGTGCCCGCTCCACGTGCCAGTGTGATGTGCCTGCTCCATGTGCCCGCTCCACGTGCCAGTGCAATGTGCCCGCTCCACATGCCAGTGCGATGTGCCTGCTCCACGTGCCAGTGCAATGTGCCCACTCCACGTACCAGTGCAATGTGCCCACTCCACGTGCCAGTGCAATGTGCCCGCTCCACATGCCAGTGCGATGTGCCTGCTCCATGTGCCAGCTCAATGAAGCCTGCTCCATGTGCCCGCTCCACGTGCCAGTGCGATGTGCCTGCTCCACGTGCCAGTGCAATGTGCCCACTCCACATGCCAGTGCAATGTGCCCGCTCCACGTGCCAGTGCGATGTGCCTGCTCCATGTGCCAGCTCAATGAAGCCTGCTCCATGTGCCCGCTCGATGCACCTGCTCCATGTGCCCGCTCCACGTGCCAGTGCAATGTGCCCGCTCCACGTGCCTGTTCCATGTGCCAGCTCAATGAAGCCTGCTCCATGTGCCAGCTCGATGCGCCTGCTCCACGTGCCCGCTTGATGCGCCCGTGCCATGTACCCGCCCCTCGTGCCCGCTCGATGCACCCGTTCCATGTGCTCGCTCGATGCGCCCATTCCATGTGCCCTCTCGATGTGCCCACGCCATGTACCCGCTCCACGTGCCCGCCCGATGCACCCATTCCATGTGCCCACTCGATGCGCCCGTTCATGTGCCCACTCGATGCGCCCGTTCATGTGCCCACTCGATGCGCCCGTTCATGTGTCTACTCGATGCGCCCGTTCATGTGCCCACTCGATGCGCCCGTTCATGTGTCCACTCGATGCGCCCGTTCATGTGCCTGTTGTCACCTTCTGCCGCAGGAGGGGCAAGCCACGTAGGAGTGCAGAGAAGCCACGTAGGGGTGCGGAGAGGCCACGTAGCGGTGCAGAGAGGCAACGTAGCGGTGCAGAGGCCACGTAGAGGTGCAGAGAGGCCACGTAGGGGTGCAGAGAGGCCACATAGCGGTGCAGAGAGGCCACATAGCGGTGCAGAGAGGCCACATAGCGGTGCAGAGAGGCCACGTAGGGGTACAGAGAGGCCACGTAGGGGTGCAGAGAGGCCACGTAGGGGTGCAGAGAGGCCACGTAGGGGTGCAGAGAGGCCACATAGGGGTGCAGAGAGGCCACATAGCGGTGCAGAGAGGCCACGTAGGGGTACAGAGAGGCCACGTAGGGGTGCAGAGCAGGTAGGGGTGCAGAGAGGCCACATAGCGGTGCAGAGAGGCCACGTAGGGGTGCAGAGCAGGCTATGGTAGGTGTGAAGAGCGGGCCGGGGCAGGGGTGCAGAGCGGGCTATGGTAAGGGTGCAGAGGGGACCGGGGTAAAGGTGCAGAGCGGGTCAGGTAGGGGTGCAGAGCGGGCCGGGGCAGGGGTGTAGAGCGGGCTATGGTAAGGGTGCAGAGGGGACCGGGGTAAAGGTGCAGAGCGGGTCAGGTAGGGGTGCAGAGCGGGCCGGGGCGGCTCTGTTGGGGGATGAGGCTGTAGATAATCGCGTTCTGATTGGACGGATTGATTAAGGTGACTTTATTTCTGCACCCTCTGCTCGCAGTGACAAGGCCTCGTAACCATGGAAACAGAGCTCCTGGCAGTGTGCAGGAAATAGCACTGCACAGCTTTAACCCTATCCATGCCCTGCACGGCTTAACCCCTTCCCTGCACAGCTTTAACCCTTACTCTAGAGGTCTGAACTCGATCTTGCACTACATTACTCCTGAATGCAGGGAATAAATAGGATTAACCCCTTGTAGGCAGAGCGAGACCAGCACTGGATCCAGGGAAGGAAACTAATGGGTTAAAAGGGGAGGACAAATGTCTAACCCCTCAGCATCCTCCTGTTTTAACCCTATAGTGTCCATTTAATAGAGGTGTGACAGACTGCCTGGCACCCCGGCTGGGTACCCCCCCCCCCCCCACCGTCACTGGGGTCTCTTCCTCTTCTGCTGCAACAAGGATGGTCAGTGGTTATAGCCCAGATACCCCCTAACCAGGCGCCTTTTATACAATCTCAGCTGAGACACTCTTATCATATATACGCCTGGCCCTCCAGACATTCAGTACCCCCCCCCCCCCCCCCTATATGACTGCTGTAGGTTTCTGATGTTCTGTAGTTTCTGCTCCTCAGCGTCTGGGGCAAACCCAGGAACAGAGAAGGGGACTAACATTGTTTACTATTTTCTAGACAAGACAGAACAATGACAGTTGTGGATGGTAAACAGGATTACAGTCTAAGGCGTCATATAATGGGGCAGTGTTTTCTGGTCACAGCAGATCAACAATAGACCACTATAACATACAAACACAGACAGTAAAAATATCAACAATACAATATTCATACATAAAAGATTACACCAATCCCCTGATAGCCACGACATGACGCCTAGTCTTCAGTTACCCCCTGATAGCCATGACATGGCGCCTAGCCTCCAGTTACCTCCTGATAGCCACGACATGGCGCCTAGCCTCCAGTTACCCCGATAGCCACGACATGACGCCTTGCCTCCATTTACCTCCTGATAGCCACGACATGCGCCTAGTCTCCAGTTACCCCGATAGCCACCACAGGACGCCTTGCCTCCATTTACCTCCTGATAGCCACGACATGCGCCTAGGCTCCAGTTACCCCGATAGCCACGACAGGACGCCTAGTCTCCAGGTACCTCCTGATAGCCACGACATGACGCCTAGTCTCCAGTTACTCCGATAGCCTCGAGATGGCGCCTAACCTCCAGTTACCCCGATAGCCACGACAGGACGCCTAGTCTCCAGTTACCCTGATAGCCACGACAGGACGCCTAGTCTCCAGTTACCCCGATAGCCACGACATGTCGCCTAGCCTCCATTTATCCCCCGATAGCCACGACAGGACGCCTAGTCTCCAGTTACCCCGATAGCCACGAGACGATGCCCAACCTCCAGTTACCTCCTGATAGCCACGAGATGGCGCCTAACCTCCAGTTACCCCGATAGCCACGACATGGCGCCTAGTCTCCAGTTACCTCCTGATAGCCACGACATGACACCTAGTCTCCAGTTACCCCGATAGCCACGACATGACGCCTAGTCTCCAGTTACCCCGATAGCCACGACATGACGCCTAACCTCCAGTTACCTCCTGATAGCCACGACATGACGCCTAGTCTCCAGTTACCCCCCGATAGCCACGACATGACGCCTAACCTCCAGTTACCTCCTGATAGCCACGACATGACGCCTAACCTCCAGTTACCTCCTGATAGCCACGACATGACGCCTAACCTCCAGTTACCTCCTGATAGCCACGACATGACACCCCGTCTCCAGTTACCTCCTGAAAGCCACGACATGACACCCAGTCTCCAGTTAGCCCGAGACCATTCCCAGTCTTCAGTTTAGCCTGACACACCACACAAGATGACAATAGTTTTGGGGTTGATCCTGGAGAGGCTCCCCCTTAATAATCACCCCAGAGCAGGCCTCCCCAAAGAGCGGCGTTGGTGGGAGGATGCACCGGGTGGCCCGGGGTCTGGTGTTGGAGAGACTAAAGGTCTGGGGAGAATTAGTTGGGTAACCGGACAAAGGAAAAAGTTTAAATGTCAGGTGTTCCCTGCAGCCACGTCTGTGACAACGAGAGGAACACGGAACGACCTGGCTCCATTCAACAACTTTATTTATTCAATGACAAAACGACAGAGATACTGGTTCTGTGTACGTGACAAACTGCCAAGGGGTACCACACACACTGCCAAGGGGTACCACACACACTGCCAAGGGGTACCACACACACTGCCAAGGGGTACCACACACACCACAAGCTGCCAAGGGGTAACACACACACACCACAAACTGTCAAGGGGTACCACACACACCACAAACTGCCAAGGGGTACCACACACACACCACAAATTGCCAAGGGGTACCACACACACACACACACATCACAAACTGCCAAGGGGTACCACAAAAAACCCTGACATACACACCCACAATGCACAGGGCAGTGTTACAAAGCTGGTGATGATTTAGTCACGTACACAGAATATAACGGCTCTGGTTAAGTTAGCTCCTGCTTTGTAACATCGCCCTCTGTGTGTACACACAATAAACTTCCAGGGTGTACGACACACAAAACATAACCCCAGACACACAAAATATACCTCTCCACACCCCCCTCCCTCAAACACACACACACGTTACACACTCCTGGGGATCACATGCGGCTCGTGTTGTAGTAGTCGCCCTATTCTGAGGGTCCGGGCTCGTTCGGCAGGTCTTGTAATTCTCGCAGACCCTGAAAAAGAAGAGACGCCGCGTTCAGAAACAAAAACGAGCAGAAGAGTGTCACAAGGTCCACACACACGAGCCTGATCACAATGCGGCACACTGCCCTGTACGTCAGATCTCAAAATTTCAAGTCCCAAGCTACTAACCAGGCCATAAGAGTTACTTGCCACCAGTTGCTCCACCTAACCCCTACCCAGCCCTTAACTCTGTCCCTAAACACCCCCCTCAAATTATCTTATGAAATTAGATTGTTAAAGTTACAAAAATAACATTAATACCCAGACATCAGACCCCGGATATATGTATACCCAGGCATCAGACCCCGGATATATGTATACCCAGACATCAGACCCCGGATATATGTATACCCAGGCATCAGACCCCGGATATATGTATACCCAGGCATCAGACCCCAGATACATGTATACCCAGGCATCAGAACCCAGATACATGTATACCCAGGCATCAGACCCCGGATATATGTATACCCAGACATCAGACCCCAGATATATGTATACCCAGGCATCAGACCCCAGATACATGTATACCCAGGCATCAGACCCCAGATACATGTATACCCAGGCATCCAGACACATGTATACCCAGCATCAGAACCCAGATACATGTATACCCAGCATCAGAACCCCGGATACATGTATACACAGGCATCAGACCCAGATACATGTATACCCAGCATCAGACTCCAGATACATGTATACCTAGGCATCAGACCCCAGATACATGTATACCCAGACATCAGACCCCAGATACATGTATACCCAGGAATCAGACCCAGATACATGTATACCCAGACATCAGACCCCAGATATATGTATACCCAGACATCAGACCCCAGATACATGTATACCCAGACATCAGACCCCAGATATATGTATACCCAGACATCAGACCCCAGGTATATGTATACCCAGACATCAGACCCCAGATACATGTATACCTAGACATCAGACCCAAGATACATGTATACCCAGCCATCAGACTACAGATACATGTGTACCCAGACATCATACCCCAGATACATGTATACCCAGGCATCAGACCCCAGATACATGTATACCCAGGCATCAGACCCCAGATACATGTATACCCAGACATCAGACCCCAGATACATGTATACCCAGACATCAGACCCCAGATACATGTATACCCAGACATCATACCCCAGATACATGTATACCCAGACAGCAGACCCCAGATACATGTATACCCAGACAGCAGACCCCAGATACATGTATACCCAGACATCAGACCCAAGATACATGTATACCCAGACATCAGACACCAGATACATGTATATCCAGACATCAGACACATGTATATCCAGACATCAGACACATGTATACCCAGTCATCAGACCCCGGATATATGTATACCCAGGCATCAGACCCCAGATACATGTATACCCAGGCATCAGAACCCAGATACATGTATACCCAGGCATCAGAACCCAGATACATGTATACCCAGGCATCAGACACATGTATACCCAGGCATCAGAACCCAGATACATGTATACCCAGGCATCAGACCCCGGATACATGTATACCCAGGCATCAGACCCCAGATACGTGTATACCCAGGCATCAGACCCCAGATACATGTATACCCAGGCATCATACCCCAGATACATGTATACTCAGGCATCATACCCCAGATACATGTATACCCAGGCATCAGACCCCAGATACATGTATACCCAGGCATCAGACCCCAGATACATGTATACCCAGGCATCAGACACCAGATACATGTATACCCAGGCATCAGACCCCAGATACATGTATACCCAGACATCAGACCCAAGATACATGTATATCCAGGCATCAGACCCCAGATACATGTATACCCAGACATCAGACTCCAGATACATGTATATCCAGACATCAGACACATGTATATCCAGACATCAGACACATGTATACCCAGTCATCAGACCCCGGATATATGTATACCCAGGCATCATACCCCAGATACATGTATACCCAGGCATCAGAACCCAGATACATGTATACCCAGGCATCAGAATCCAGATACATGTATACCCAGGCATCAGACACATGTATACCCAGGCATCAGACACATGTATACCCAGGCATCAGACACATGTATACCCAGGCATCAGAACCCAGATACATGTATACCCAGGCATCAGACCCCGGATACATGTATACCCAGGCATCAGACCCCAGATACATGTATACTCAGGCATCATACCCCAGATACATGTATACCCAGGCATCAGACCCCAGATACATGTATACCCAGGCATCAGACCCCAGATACATGTATACCCAGGCATCATACCCCAGATACATGTATACCCAGGCATCAGACCCAAGATACATGTATAGCCAGGCATCATACCCCAGATACATGTATACCCAGACATCAGACCCCAGATACATGTATACCCAGACATCAGACTCCAGATAAATGTATACCCAGACATCATACTCCAGATACATGTATACCCAGACATCAGACCCCAGATACATGTATACCCAGACATCAGACCCCAGATACATGTATACCCAGGCATCAGACTCCAGATACATGTATACCCAGACATCAGATCCCAGATACATGTATATACAGACATCAGACACATGTATACCCAGACATCAGACCCCAGATACATGTATACCCAGACATCAGACCCCAGATACATGTATACCCAGACATCAGACCCCAGATACATGTATACCCAGACATCAGACCCCAGATACATGTATACCCAGACATCAGACCCCAGATACATGTATACCCAGGCATCAGACTCCAGATACATGTATACCCAGACATCAGACCCCAGATACATGTATACCCAGGCATCAGACCCCAGATACATGTATACCCAGACATCAGACACCAGATACATGTATACCCAGGCATCAGACCCCAGATACATGTATACCCAGACATCAGACCCAAGATACATGTATATCCAGGCATCATACCCCAGATACATGTATACCCAGACATCAGACTCCAGATACATGTATATCCAGACATCAGACACATGTATATCCAGACATCAGACACATGTATACCCAGTCATCAGACCCCGGATATATGTATACCCAGGCATCAGAACCCAGATACATGTATACCCAGGCATCAGAATCCAGATACATGTATACCCAGGCATCAGACACATGTATACCCAGGCATCAGACACATGTATACCCAGGCATCAGAACCCAGATACATGTATACCCAGGCATCAGACCCCGGATACATGTATACCCAGGCATCAGACCCCAGATACATGTATACCCAGGCATCAGACCCCAGATACATGTATACCCAGGCATCAGACCTCAGATACATGTATACCCAGGCATCAGACCCCAGATACATGTATACCCAGGCATCAGACCCCAGATACATGTATACCCAGGCATCAGACCCAAGATACATGTATACCCAGGCATCATACCCCAGATACATGTATACCCAGACATCAGACCCCAGATACATGTATACCCAGGCATCAGACTCCAGATACATGTATACCCAGACATCAGAACCCAGATACATGTATATACAGACATCAGACACATGTATACCCAGACATCAGACCCCAGATACATGTATACCCAGACATCAGACCCCAGATACATGTATACCCAGACATCAGACCCCAGATACATGTCTACCCAGGCATCAGACACCAGATACATGTATACCCAGACATCAGACCCCAGATACATGTATACCCAGACATCAGACCCCAGATACATGTATACCCAGACATCAGACTCCAGATACATGTATACCCAGACATCAGACCCCAGATACATGTATACTCAGACATCAGACCCCAGGTACATGTATACCCAAACATCAGGCCCAGGTACATGTATACCCAGTCATCAGAGCACAGTGTGAGCAGAGCAAGAAGGCAGGGAAGCTCCTCTCCACCCCCTGCCAGTGACAGACGAGCTGGGTAAGGTTAGGTAGCGGATCCCTGCCACCATGCAGCCTGGGGAAGGGGGGCAGCACGGTGGCACCGCTGAAATACGCAGCATGAAATAATTCATTGTGCTGCCTGTGTGTGCATTGCCACTTTTTGAGCCCTGCTGTACGTCACGAGGTCCACGCACACACACGAGTCCAATCACACTGCGGCACATCCGTCTCTCTATACACCACCCAGGACATTGCCGTATCTGACACTACAAACCTTCTCATGCCTTAGTTCGCCCGCCCCTCACCCCAAAACTCCCACACCACAATGCTGCAGCCTCGGCCCCTGCTTACCTCCAGAACCAGCCGGATGTGGGCCTTGATATTTGCTGCATCTCGAGTCAATCGATCACTTATTCTACAATAAAACGAAAGCACAGGATGAAGCACCTGACACCCGCGCGCTATACAGAGACACTGTGTGCCACACGCGCGCTATAGAGACCATGCCCTATACAGAGACACAGTGTCCCAACCGCACACTATACAGAGACCAGCGCACTATAGAGACACTGTGTGCCACCTGTGCGCTATACAGAGACACTGTGTGCCACCTGTGCGCTATAGAGAGACCAGCGCACTATACAGAGACCGGCACACTATACAGAGACCGGCACACTATACAGAGACACTGTGTGCCACCTGTGCATTATACAGAGACCAGCGCACTATACAGAGTGTAACAGATCTCTGTACCCTGACAGGGTCACAGCTGTTAATGCAGCTTCCTTGCTGTACCCCCCGTGTTCTTCACAGGCAGGCTTGCCTCCCTCCAGTCCTCAGACGAAGCTTAAGGCCCGGGACACATAGAGAACCTGTCACCCCCAGAAATAAGACGAGGCTGTAGATTTGGGGTCTTTGTTGGAACAGGGTGTAATTCCCCATTGGTCTCTGGTCACACCTGGGACTGTATATATTCAATAAAGTTGTTCGGTCCGTCTGTTCCAAAGAAGAGCTCCAGATCTACAGCCTCGTCTTATTTCTGGGGGTTCCAGCAGGCTCTCTACGTGTCCCAGTCCTTACACGCCGTCTGAGGCTTGGAGAGAGGCACGTGAGCCAGCAAGGGAGCGGCATTGACAGATGTGATCAGTCGGGGGACTGAGATCGTCACATTGGTGGGATTTGCTTCCTGTTATTGGGGACCTTTTGCCATGGATGGAACTGCAGTAACAGATATTGAAGGGATGACCAAAGGCACAAGTGTGGAGCAACCCGGAACGTGATGGAGACTCTCGAGGAGGTAAAAAGACACCTCAAGCAATATGGACTGAACCCCAGCACGGACCTGTGTGGAATGGGGTGTGCTTCTTGTGACAAGAAGGAGCTGTGCGGGACCAGGAAGATATTAACCCTCTGGACATGGAGTATAATAAGCACGAGGTCCCAGGCCGGATCGAGCCAGGGGACATTTGTAGCCGGGAGGAGAACTGGCCGGGCGGTACACCATACACCCAGAGTGTGTCTACAGACCTGGATTGCTGGCGATCAGAGATTTTGGAAGCATCGGCTTCTGCCAACGCCAAGACCCAGATAAAATTGGCCTCTGCACCAACCGTGACCGTCAGCCCACCCTCCACAAGTACGACTAAAAAGAAGCAGACGGCTAGACGGGTGAAAGAAATGGAGATGGTGCTGGAGGGAGAATGCAAACTTCGTGACCAGCTTCAAAGAAAGGTAGAGACTTTGAGATGCCATCTAGACTCTGCCACCCAGGAGAAGAGAGCTGGATGAGAGGAGACAATCCAGAGATGATGCTGAGGCTAATGTGCAGCGCCTGGAGATGGAGATCACTGGCTTACGGGACTTACAGCTGCTGAGCGAACTAAGGATAACGCTGCTCAGGAGCGAGAGGAGGCCACGGCCACTGGTGTTCAAAGTCAAGGCAGCCTGGGAGGAAAAGTGTCTCCTGGAGTCGCAGATCATGCAGCTGGAGGAGAAGCTGAAGGCAGAGCAGAGTAACGCTGAGCGAGAAAGTGATGATCTCAAGAAGGCCAGATTGCTGAATGACAATCTGAGAGCAGACGGAGAGGCAGAGCGAAGCAAGGTGCAGCTACTCGAGAAGGCCCATCAGCAGTTGGAGGGTCGTGCCAAGAACTGCAGGGTGAACTCCACGTTTCCACTACCCGGGGTGGAAAATGTCAACAGCTTCAGAAGCAGCTTGATGCAGAGACCCAGCAATGCCACGGTATTGGTCAGTACTTGCGACAATCTGAAAGCATGATGTACGCTGCCCACCAAGAGCTGGAAAACGAGAGGCTACAGATAGTGCTGCACCAGCAGGTACAGGCCGAGCTGCAAGCTTCAGTTGCTGAACTGAAAGCAAAGACCTTACAGCTAGAAGTACAGCTGGACGCCGAGATCAGCAAACAGCAGGTTGTCAGGGAAGAGGCTGCGGTCCTTCTCACTGTGCAAGGGAGATGCAGGGCAGGTGGCCGGATCCCCAGCTTGAGGGGACAGTGGTCATGGAAGCCGTAGACCTTGTTTTGTTTGTTGAGAAGACTGAGGAGCTCCCAGTGGATTCGGGAGAAGTGCTGGCGTCGGCATGGTGCGGCTGACCTCTGCCCTCATGACCTCTGCCCTCATGACCTCTGCCCTCATTCGGATGGCCCAGATCTCTGGAGAGAAGAGAACAGCCTCACATCGCCAGCGGAGCTCAACGCATGCCCAGGTGATGAGCCAGCAGCGGAGCACAGCGCATGCCCAGGTGATGAGCCAGCAGCGGAGCACAGCGCATGCCCAGGTGATGAGCCAGCAGCGGAGCACAGCGCATGCCCAGGTGATGAGCCAGCAGCGGAGCACAGCGCATGCCCAGGTGATGAGCCAGCAGCGGAGCACAGCGCATGCCCAGGTGATGAGCCAGCAGCGGAGCACAGGGCATGCCCAGGTGATGAGCCAGCAGCGGAGCACAGCGCATGCCCAGGTGATGAGCCAGCAGCGGAGCACAGCGCATGTGTTCTCTGGAACCAATCACAGGGAATAAATACATTGCAGCCGAGGATGGGACTGTGGTTTCAACCGGTGTAACCCCTGGATGCCGGGCCCTTTTCTGAGAGGACACCGGCCACCTCCATGCCCTCCAGCGGCTGATGGGAATCCCGGGTCAGCTGGATGAGTGACTTCTTTTCAGTGACTCCTTATAGACATTGTATTAGCAGGGAGACGGTAAAGACTATAATGCTCACTAAGTGCGGGAGCAACCTGTTAATCTCTCAGGTTAGTCTTCTGCGAAGGGGGGAGATACGTGACGTGCCTCACTTGGGCTTAGAGTAGATGGGCCTAGAAATGTATTTGGGAGGTGCGGGCCTCATGTTCCATATTATTTACCGCCCCTCTCCTATGTTGGAGTCACCCTGTGAGGGGCGAGGTGCACACTATACAGAGACACTGCGCACCAACCACACACTATACAGTCACTGCGCGCCAACCGCACACTATACAGACACTGCGCGCCAAACGCACACTATACAGAGACACTGCGCACCAACCACACACTATACAGAGACACTGCGCACCAACCGCACACTATACAGAGACACTGCGCACCAACCGCACACTATACAGAGACACTGCGCACCAACCACACACTATACAGTCACTGCGCGCCAACTGCACACTATACAGAGTCACTGCGCGCCAACTGCACACTATACAGTCACTGCGCACCAACTGCACACTATACAGTCACTGCGCACCAAACGCACACTATACAGAGACACTGCGCACCAACCGAACACTATACAGACACTGCGCGCCAACTGCACACTATACAGAGTCACTGCGCGCCAACTGCACACTATACAGTCACTGCGCACCAACTGCACACTATAAGTCACTGCGCACCAAACGCACACTATACAGAGACACTGCGCACACACCGAACACTATACAGTCACTGCGCGCCAACTGCACACTATACAGAGTCACTGCGCGCCAACTGCACACTATACAGTCACTGCGCACCAACTGCACACTATAAGTCACTGCGCACCAAACGCACACTATACAGAGACACTGCGCACCAACCGAACACTATACAGTCACTGCGCGCCAACTGCACACTATACAGAGTCACTGCGCGCCAACTGCACACTATACAGTCACTGCGCACCAACTGCACACTATACAGTCACTGCGCACCAAACGCACACTATACAGAGACACTGCGCACCAACCGAACACTATACAGACACTGCGCGCCAACCACACACTATACAGAGTCACTGCGCACCAACCGCACACTATACAGACACTGCGCACCAACCGAACACTATACAGACACTGCGCACCAACCGCACACTATACAGACACTGCGCACCAACCGAACACTATACAGACACTGCGCGCCAACCACACACTATACAGTCACTGCGCGCCAAACGCACACTATACAGAGACACTGCGCACCAACCACACACTATACAGACACTGCGCACCAACCGAACACTATACAGACACTGCGCGCCAAACGCACACTATACAGTCACTGCGCGCCAAACGCACACTACACAGAGACACTGCGCACCAACCACACACTATACAGAGACACTGCGCACCAACCGAACACTATACAGACACTGCGCGCCAAACGCACACTATACAGAGACACTGCGCACCAACCGCACACTATACAGACACTGCGCACCAACCGCACACTATACAGAGACACTGCGCACCAACCACACACTATACAGAGACTTCAGATCAGGCACCCACACGCTATACAGAGAGTTCGGTCTGAGAGAGGAAGCTATGGGTTGGGCATCTTGCGCAGGATCGGGGTGAGTTCTGGCAGGTTTGGGTCGCTGGTGATGATGATCTTACTCTGTCAGCATCCGGTTTTTCTTTTCAATGAATTTCAGCGCCTCCTGCAGCGTCAGCTCCGCGAAAAACCCGAAGCCCAGCGCCACGAAGATCCTCGAGGAATCCGGCCTGCGAGACCAAGAGGAACACAATCAGAGAGAGAGAGGGGCGAGGTGCACAGCGGGGCGAGAGAGAGACGGGGCGAGGTGCACAGCGGGGCGAGAGAGAGACGGGGCGAGGTGCACAGCGGGGCGAGAGAGAGACGGGGCGAGGTGCACAGCGGGGCGAGAGAGAGGGGCGAGGTGCACAGCGGGGCGAGAGAGAGGGGCGAGGTGCACAGCGGGACGAGAAGAGAGAGGGGTGAGGTGCACAGCGGGGCAAGAGACGGGGCGAGGTGCACAGCGGGCGAGAGAGAGACGGGCGAGGTGCACAGCGGGAGAGAGAGAGAGGGGTGAGGTGCACAGCGGGGCAAGAGACGGGGGCGAGGTGCACAGCGGGGCGAGAGAGAGACGGGCGAGGTGCACAGCGGGGCGAGGTGCACAGCGGGGCAAGAGAGAGGGGCGAGGTGCACAGCGGGGCGAGAGACGGGGGTGAGGTGCACAGCGGGGCGAGAGAGAGACGGGGCGAGGTGCACAGCGGGGCGAGAGAGAGGGGCGAGGTGCACAGCGGGGTGAGAGACGGGGGGGAGGTGCACAGCGGGGGGAGAGAGAGACGGGGGAGGTGCACAGCGGGGCGAGAGACGGGGCGAGGTGCACAGCGGGGCGAGAGAGACGGGGCGAGGTGCACAGCGGGGCGAGAGACGGGGCGAGGTGCCACAGCGGGGCGAGAGAGAGACGGGGCGAGGTGCACAGCGGGGCGAGAGAGAGACGGGGCGAGGTGCACAGCGGGGCAAGAGAGAGGGGCGAGTTGCACAGCGGGGCGAGAGAGAGGGGCGAGGTGCACAGCGGGGCGAGAGAGAGGGGCGAGGTGCACAGCGGGGCGAGAGAGAGGGGCGAGGTGCACAGCGGGGCGAGAGAGAGGGGCGAGGAGCAGCGGGGCGAGAGAGAGGGGCGAGGTGCACAGCGGGGCGAGAGACGGGGCGAGGTGCACAGCGCGGCGAGAGAGAGGGGCGAGGAGCACAGCGGGGCGAAAGAGCGAGGTGCATAGCGGGGCGACAGAGGGGCGAGGTGCACAGCGGGGCGAGAGAGGGAGGGGCGAGGTGCACAGCGGGGCGAGAGAGAGGGGCGAGGTGCACAGCGGAGCGAGAGAGAGGGGCGAGGTGCACAGCGGAGCGAGAGAGAGGGGCGAGGTGCACAGCGGGGCGAGAGAGGGAGGGGCGAGGTGCACAGCGGGGCGAGAGAGAGGGGCGAGGTGCACAGCGGAGCGAGAGAGAGGGGCGAGGTGCACAGAGGGGTGAGAGGGAAGAGGTGTACAGAGGGGTGAGAGGGACGAGGCACACGGCAGGGCAAAAGAGGGGTGAGGTACGTGGTGAGAAAGGGGCGAGAAAGACGCGGTGGGGCGAGACGTACGGTGAGAAAGGGGAAAGACGCGTGGTGGGGCGAGAGAGGTGGGTGGCTGCGCCCGCGTGTGTGACGGGGACTGGACACTCACACCTCTGCGTTGACATAGAAGTTACAGCCAAGATCCACCTGTGTCTCGAGGGTCTCAGACGGCGCCTCCTGCAGGACAAAGCGCGGCGGGTACATGTAAAAAACCACTACAACATTACACGTCACGGTGATATCTATACATACAGAGACTACCCCCACTTGGCCCCTGTATATACCCCACCTAAGCACCACTGTATATACCCTCCAAGGTGCCCCATTTATACCCACTGTATATACCCTCCAAGGTGCCCCATATATACCCACTGTATATACCCTCCAAGGCGTCCCATATATACCCACTGTATATACCCTCGAAGGCGTCCCATATATACCCACTGTATATACCCTCGAAGGCGTCCCATATATACCCACTGTATATACCCTCCAAGGCGCCCCATATCCAGGCCTCAAAATTTCCACTTGCCTGCTCGCATTTGGCGAGTGGAAATTACATGAGGGCGAGTGGGAATGCAGAGGCAATGCTGGAAAGGAGTTAGGTGGGGCAACTAGTGGCGAGTAACTCTTAAGGCCTGGCTAGTAGCTCAGGACTTGAAATTTTGAGGCCTGCGGCCACTGTATGTACCCTCCAGGGCGCCCCATATATACCCACTGTATATACCCTCCAAGGCGCCCCATATATATTATTATTATTTATTGTTACACTTTACACGGTCAGGTTTGTATCATTAGAGCAGACTCTGACCAAACCAATGACACTCACTTAACCCTGTGCGCTGTACAATTCAGAGATGCAGGTTCCAAAGTCCCCCCGTCTCTCCTCACTGCAGCGCCACGGTCTAGGTTGTCGATGAAACAATGCGTTGCATTATCAGCTCCGCACTTGCTGGCAGTGCAGGAAATGAGAAGGTGAGTTAGCGCAGCATCACTGTGCACTTTATAATTATAAACTGAATAATAATGCTGCGTTAGAAAAAAAAGGAAAAATAATATTTTATTTATTTTTACCTCAATCTCATCTGGTTATATTTGGTGTCGCTGGAAACGCCATAATCTGACCAAACCAATGACACCTCACATGTCGCTCTCGCCCTCAGGGCTCCAGAGATACAGGATCTAAATGGTTTATTTATTTTTAACACATTTTATTTTTTTACAGAGCATGGCGCCCCCTTGTGGTAGGCGCCTGTGGGCACATGCCTACTCTGCCTAATTATAAATCCGGCCTTGTGTATTACCCACCAGAGCGCCTCATATACACCCATTGTATATACCCTGCTGGAGGGGAGGGTCAGATCAGAATATATTCTGTGGGGAAGATCTGGGGGGTCCCGGCCTGTGTGGGGCGAGCCAGTCACGCAGCGGGTAAGTGATGTTCCATGCAATAAAGTCACAGTGATACACAGCGTCACTCGCTCCGCAGTATCTGGTGTGCCGCCATCGCTCCCCGCGTTACCCCCATCGCTCCCCGCGTTACCCACCATCGCTCCCCGCGTTACCCCACCATCACTCCCTGCGTTTACCCCACCGCTCCCCGCTTTACCCCCATCGCTCCCCGCGTTACCCACCGCCACATCATCTCGCGCGTTTACCCCCATCGCTCCGTGCGTTAACCCCCCCATCGCTCCCGGTGTTACCCCATCGTTCCCCGTGTTAACCCCCATCGCTCCCTGCGTTAACCCATCGCTCCCCGCGTTAACCCATCGCTCCCCGCGTTAACCCATCGCTCCCCGCGTTAACCCATCGCTCCCCGCGTTAACCATCGCTCCCCGCGTTACCCCATCGTTCCCCGCGTTACCCCCCATCGCTCCCCGCGTTACCCCCCATCGCTCCCCGCATTATCCCCACCTGTAGCCGCTCGATGACGTTCTTTAGCTGCAGGTACTGGCTGATCTTCTCAAAAACCGCGTCGCGATTCTCCAGAACCTTCCTGCATATTGAGGGAACACAGAGACTCGTTAGGTTCTGACGTGGGGCTGCGCGGGGGCTGGAGGTTCTGACGTGGGGCTGCGCGGGGGACGGAGGTTCTGATGTGGGGCTGCGCGGGGGACGGAGGTTCTGACGTGGGGCTGCGCGGGGGACGGAGGTTCTGACGTGGGGCTGCGCGGGGGCTGGAGGTTCTGACGTGGGGCTGCGCGGGGGACGGAGGTTCTGACGTGGGGCTGCGCGGGGGCTGGAGGTTCTGGGTGGGGCTGCGCGGGGGCTGGAGGTTCTGACGTGGGGCTGCGCGGGGGACGGAGGGTCTGACGTGGGGCTGCGCGGGGCTGGAGGTTCTGACGTGGGGCTGCGCGGGGGCTGGAGGTTCTGACGTGGGGCTGCGCGGGGGGCTGGAGGTTCTGACGTGGGGCTGCGCGGGGGACGGAGGTTCTGACGTGGGGCTGCGCGGGGGCTGGAGGTTCTGACGTCAGGCTGTGCGGGGGCTGGAGGTTCTGGTGGGGCTGCGCGGGGGCTGGAGGTTCTGGTGGGGCTGCGCGGGGGCTGGAGGTTCTGGGTGGGGCTGCGCGGGGCTGGAGGTTCTGACGTCAGGCTGCGCGGGGGACGGAGGTTCTGACGTCAGGGCGCGGGGGACGGAGGTTCTGACGTCAGGCTGCGCGGGGGACGGAGGTTCTGACGTCAGGCTGCGCGGGGGACGGAGGTTCTGACGTCAGGCTGCGCGGGGGGCTGGAGGTTCTGGGTGGGGCTGCGCGGGGGCTGGAGGTTCTGGGTGGGGCTGCGCGGGGCTGGAGGTTCTGACGTGGGGCTGCGCGGGGCTGGAGGTTCTGACGTGGGGCTGCGCGGGGGCTGGAGGTTCTGGGTGGGGCTGCGCGGGGGTCAGGGGGTTCTGACGTCAGGCTGCGCGGGGGCTGGAGGTTCTGACGTCAGGCTGCGCGGGGGCTGGAGGTTCTGGGTGGGGCTGCGCGGGGGTCAGGGGGTTCTGACGTCAAGGCTGCGCGGGGGCTGGAGGTTCTGGGTGGGGCTGCGCGGGGGTCAGGGGGTTCTGACGTCAGGCTGCGCGGGGGCTGGAGGTTCTGGGTGGGGCTGCGCGGGGGTCAGGGGGTTCTGACGTCAGGCTGCGCGGGGGCTGGAGGTTCTGGGTGGGGCTGCGCGGGGGTCAGGGGGTTCTGACGTCAGGCTGCGCGGGGGCTGGAGGTTCTGGGTGGGGCTGCGCGGGGGTCAGGGGGTTCTGACGTCAGGCTGCGCGGGGGCTGGAGGTTCTGGGTGGGGCTGCGCGGGGGTCAGGGGGTTCTGACGTCAGGCTGCGCGGGGGCTGGAGGTTCTGGTGGGGCTGCGCGGGGGTCAGGGGGTTCTGACGTCAGGCTGCGCGGGGGCTGGAGGTTCTGGGGTCAGAGTTGCGCAGTGTGGGCGGGGCTAGGTGTCAGCGCGCGGGAGGTCGCATACTGCCTTGGCGGGCGGGGCTCGTTGCGCGGGGGCGGGGCTCGGTGCGCGGGGGCGGGGCTCTCTGCGCGGGGGCGGGGCGCAGGGTACGCACAGCAGGTCTCGCTGCAGGGTGTCGGACACGAAGGCCTCGTATCGCAGCACTTTGCTCTCTTTCTCCTCCATGTGTAAAACCTCCGGCTCCGCATCCACAACACGCATTCCGGGTCACGTGTGCGCATACGTCACTCAGCCGCAGCCATCTTTGCACTTGGCGGAAGTCGGGTACGGAAGTTGTCGCTCTGGTGACGTCAGTAGAAGATGGCGAGCCCCGAGTTGCTGCTGGATTCCAGTATCAGGCTGTGGGTGGTTTTACCCATCGTGGTGATCACCTTCCTGAGCGGCCTGATCCGGCACCATGTGACCCGCCTGCTGCAGGGGGAGAGGGGGCCCGAGCTGGAGGCCCTCAGCGACAGGTAGCCCCCCCTCCATATAATGTGCCCTGACCCCCCCCCATATAATGTGCCCTGACCCCCCCATATAATGTGCCCTGACCCCCCCATAATGTGCCCTGACCCCCCCCCATATAATGTGCCCTGACCCCCCCCATATAATGTGCCCTGACCCCCCTGCCCATAATATGCCCTGACCCCCCTGCCCATAATATGCCCTGACCCCCCTGCCCATAATATGCCCTGACCCCCCCTGCCCATAATGTGCCCTGACCCCCCCATAATGTGCCCTGACCCCCTGCCCATAATGTGCCCTGACCCCCACCATAATGTGCCCTGACCCCCCCTGCCCATAATATGCCCTGACCCCCCCGCCCATAATGTGCCCTGACCCCCCCTATAATAATGTGCCCTGACCCCCCCCATATAATGTGCCCTGACCCCCCCATATAATGTGCCCTGACCCCCCATATAATGTGCCCTGACCCCCCCCTGCCCATAATTTGCCCTGACCCCCCTGCCCATAATGTGCCCTGACCCCCCATAATGTGCCCTGACCCCCCTGCCCATAATGTGCCCTGACCCCCCCCATAATGTGCCCTGACCCCCCCTGCCCATAATATGCCCTGACCCCCCCCCATAATGTGCCTGACCCTGACATATTGTCCCCCCATATAATGTGCCTGACCCCCCATATAATGTGCCCTGACCCCCCATATAATGTGCCTGACCCCCCATATAATGTGCCTGACCCCCCATATAATGTGCCCTGCCCCCCCCTGCCCATAATGTGCCCTGACCCCCCCTGCCATAATGTGCCCTGACCCCCCATAATGTGCCCTGACCCCCCCTGCCCATAATATGCCCTGACCCCCCCCCCCATAATGTGCCCTGACCCCCCATATAATGTGCCCTGACCCCCCTGCCCATAATGTGCCCTGACCCCCCTGCCCATAATGTGCCCTGACCCCCCCATATAATGTGCCCTGACCCCCCATATAATGTGCCTGACCCCCCCATATAATGTGCCCTGACCCCCCCATATAATGTGCCCTGACCCCCCCATATAATGTGCCCTGACCCCCCCATAATAATGTGCCTGACCCCCCCATATAATGTGCCCTGACCCCCCCATATAATGTGCCCTGACCCCCCCATAATGTGCCCTGACCCCCCCCATATAATGTGCCCTGACCCCCCATATAATGTGCCCTGACCCCCCATATAATGTGCCCTGACCCCCCTGCCCATAATGTGCCCTGACCCCCCCCATAATGTGCCCTGACCCCCCTGCCCATAATGTGCCCTGACCCCCCCTGCCCATAATGTGCCCTGACCCCCCTGCCCATAATATGCCCTGACCCCCCGCCCATAATGTGCCCTGACCCCCCGCCCATAATGTGCCCTGACCCCCCGCCCATAATGTGCCCTGACCCCCCGCCCATAATGTGCCCTGACCCCCCCTATAATGTGCCCTGACCCCCCCCATATAATGTGCCCTGACCCCCCATATAATGTGCCCTGACCCCCCAATATAATGTGCCCTGACCCCCCATATAATGTGCCCTGACCCCCCATATAATGTGCCCTGACCCCCCCATATAATGTGCCCTGACCCCCCATATAATGTGCCCTGACCCCCCTGCCCATAATGTGCCCTGACCCCCCCATATAATGTGCCCTGACCCCCCCATATAATGTGCCCTGACCCCCCATATAATGTGCCCTGACCCCCCCATATAATGTGCCCTGACCCCCCCCTGCCCATAATGTGCCCTGACCCCCCCCTGCCCATAATGTGCCCTGACCCCCCCCTGCCCATAATGTGCCCTGACCCCCTGCCCATAATGTGCCCTGACCCCCCTGCCCATAATGTGCCCTGACCCCCCTGCCCATAATGTGCCCTGACCCCCCATAATGTGCCCTGACCCCCTGCCCATAATGTGCCCTGACCCCCCCCATAATGTGCCCTGACCCCCCATATAATGTGCCCTGACCCCCCCCCATATAATGTGCCTGACCCCCCATATAATGTGCCCTGACCCCCCATAATGTGCCCTGACCCCCCATAATGTGCCCTGACCCCCCATAATGTGCCCTGACCCCCCATAATGTGCCCTGACCCCCTCTATAATTTCTTGAATCCAGAACAAACTGAAAACCAGAGAATCTCAATGTGTTCGTCCTGAAACTATATAAATAAATAAATGTGCCCTGACCCCCTCCTCCCCTCCCCCCTCCCGCCCCCCCTACCCCCTCTCCCCCCCCTCCCCCCCCTCCCCCCCCCCCTCCCCCCCTCCCCCCTCCCCCCCCCCCTCTCCCCCCTCCCCCTCTCCCCCCCCTCCCTCTCCCCCCCCTCTCCCCCTCTCCCCCCTCCCCCCTCCTCCTCCTCTCCCCCCCCCTCCTCCTCCTCTCCCCCTCTCCCCCCCTCCTCCTCCTCCCTCTCCCCCCTCCTCCTCCCCCTCTCCCCCCTCCTCCTCCCCCCTCTCCCCCTCTCCCCCCCTCCTCCTCCCCCTCTCTCCCCCCTCCTCCTCCCCCCTCTCCCCCCTCCTCCTCCCCCCTCTCCCCCCTCCTCCTCCCCCCCTCCCCCCTCCTCCTCCCCCCTCCTCCTCCCCCCTCCTCCTCCTCCCCCTCTCTCCCCCCTCCTCCTCCCCCCTCCTCCTCCCCCCTCCTCCTCCTCCCCCCTCTCCCCCCCCCTCCTCCTCCTCCCCCTCTCTCCCCCCTCCTCCTCCCCCCTCCTCTCCCCCCTCTCTCCCCCCTCCTCCTTCCTCCCCCTCTCTCCCCCCCTCCTCCCCCCTCCTCCTCCTCCCCCTCTCTCCCCCCTCCTCCTCCTCCCCCCTCCTCCTCCTCCCCCCTCCTCCTCCCCCCTCCTCCTCCCCCCCCTCCTCCCCCTCTCTCCTCAGTCAGGTGCTGCTCCGGAGCCGAGTCCTCAGAGAGAACTGCAAGTACATTCCCCGTCAGGTGAGAGGCCGGGAGTCCTGCGCCACACCCTATGGCCAGTGGTGACCCTGTGACCCCATGATGGGCGCATAGTTGTGGTGTGTGTGTGGTTTTGTGATGCCCCCATGTGTATGATACTGGCTCCGTGCCGCCACCCCTCTGTGCTGCCGCGTGACGCTCCGTGACTCCCCTGTGCTGCCGCGCGTGACGCTCCGTGACTCCCCTGTGCTGCCGGTGTGACGCTCCGTGACTCCGCTGTGCTGCCCCTGGCGCCTCCGTGACGCTCCGTGACTCCGCTGTGCTGCCCCGTGACGCTCCGTGACTCCGCTGTGCTGCCCCGTGACGCTCCGTGACTCCGCTGTGCTGCCCGTGACGCTCCGTGACTCCGCTGTGCTGCCCCGTGACGCTCCGTGACTCCGCTGTGCTGCTGTCACCGTGACGCTCCGTGACTCCGCTGTGCTGCCCCGTGACGCTCCGTGACTCCGCTGTGCTGCCCGTGACGCTCCGTGACTCCGCTGTGCTGCCCCGTGACGCTCCGTGACTCCGCTGTGCTGCCCGTGACGCTCCGTGACTCCGCTGTGCTGCCCCGTGACGCTCCGTGACTCCGCTGTGCTGCCGTGTGACCGTGACGCTCGTGACTCCGCTGTGCTGCTGCGCCGTGACGCTGGCCCGTGACTCCGCGCTGTGCTGCCCGTGACGCTCCGTGACT
The DNA here is from genome assembly GCA_009667805.1 of Leptobrachium leishanense. NCBI lineage: Eukaryota > Metazoa > Chordata > Amphibia > Anura > Megophryidae > Leptobrachium > Leptobrachium leishanense. The sequence goes on from RXON01002944.1 coordinate 23,623, forward strand.
CCGCTGTGCTGCCCCGTGACGCTCCGTGACTCCGCTGTGCTGCCCCGTGACGCTCCGTGACTCCGCTGTGCTGCCCCGTGACGCTCCGTGACTCCGCTGTGCTGCCCCGTGACGCTCCGTGACTCCGCTGTGCTGCCCCGTGACGCTCCGTGACCGCTGTGCTGCCCCGTGACGCTCCGTGACTCCGCTGTGGCTGCCCCGTGACGCTCCGTGACTCCGCTGTGCTGCCCCGTGACGCTCCGTGACTCCCCTGTGCTGCCCCGTGACGCTCCGTGACTCCCTGTGCTGCCCCGTGACGCTCCGTGACTCCCCTGTGCTGCCCCGTGACGCTCCGTGACTCCCCTGTGCTGCCCGTGACGCTCCGTGACTCCCCTGTGCTGCCCCGTGACGCTCCGTGACTCCCCTGTGCTGCCCCGTGACGCTCCGTGACTCCCCTGTGCTGCCCCGTGACGCTCCGTGACTCCCCTGTGCTGCCCCGTGACGCTCCGTGACTCCCCTGTGCTGCCCCGTGACGCTCCGTGACTCCCCTGTGCTGCCCGTGACGCTCCGTGACTCCCCTGTGCTGCCCCGTGACGCTCCGTGACTCCCTGTGCTGCCCCGTGACGCTCCGTGACTCCCCTGTGCTGCCCCGTGACGCTCCGTGACTCCCCTGTGCTGCCCCGTGACGCTCCGTGACTCCCCTGTGCTGCCCCGTGACGCTCCGTGACTCCCCTGTGCTGCCCCGTGACGCTCCGTGACTCCCCTGTGCTGCCCCGTGACGCTCCGTGACTCCCCTGTGCTGCCCGTGACGCTCCGTGACTCCCCTGTGCTGCCCCGTGACGCTCCGTGACTCCCTGTGCTGCCCCGTGACGCTCCGTGACTCCCCTGTGCTGCCCCGTGACGCTCCGTGACTCCCCTGTGCTGCCCCGTGACGCTCCGTGACTCCCCTGTGCTGCCCCGTGACGCTCCGTGACTCCCCTGTGCTGCCCCGTGACGCTCCGTGACTCCCCTGTGCTGCCCCGTGACGCTCCGTGACTCCCCTGTGCTGCCCCGTGACGCTCCGTGACTCCCCTGTGCTGCCCCGTGACGCTCCGTGACTCCCCTGTGCTGCCCCGTGACGCTCCGTGACTCCCCTGTGCTGCCCCGTGACGCTCCGTGACTCCCTGTGCTGCCCGTGACGCTCCGTGACTCCCCTGTGCTGCCCCGTGACGCTCCGTGACTCCCCTGTGCTGCCCGTGACGCTCCGTGACTCCCCTGTGCTGCCCCGTGACGCTCCGTGACTCCCCTGTGCTGCCCCGTGACGCTCCGTGACTCCCCTGTGCTGCCCCGTGACGCTCCGTGACTCCCCTGTGCTGCCCCGTGACGCTCCGTGACTCCCCTGTGCTGCCCCGTGACGCTCCGTGACTCCCCTGTGCTGCCCCGTGACGCTCCGTGACTCCCCTGTGCTGCCCGTGACGCTCCGTGACTCCCCTGTGCTGCCCCGTGACGCTCCGTGACTCCCCTGTGCTGCCCCGTGACGCTCCGTGACTCCCCTGTGCTGCCCCGTGACGCTCCGTGACTCCCCTGTGCTGCCCGTGACGCTCCGTGACTCCCCTGTGCTGCCCCGTGACGCTCCGTGACTCCCCTGTGCTGCCCCGTGACGCTCCGTGACTCCCCTGTGCTGCCCCGTGACGCTCCGTGACTCCCCTGGTGCTGCCCCGTGACGCTCCGTGACTCCCCTGGTGCTGCCCCCGTGACTCCGTGACTCCCCTGTGCTGCCCCGTGACGCTCCGTGACTCCCCTGTGCTGCCCGTGACGCTCCGTGACTCCCCTGTGCTGCCCCGTGACGCCCCGTGACTCCCCGTGACGCCCCGTGACTCCTGTGCTGCCCCGTGACGCCCCCCGTGACTCCCCTGTGCTGCCCCGTGACGCTCCGTGACTCCCCTGTGCTGCCCCGTGACGCTCCGTGACTCCCCTGTGCTGCCCCGTGACGCTCCGTGACTCCCCTGTGCTGCCCCGTGACGCTCCGTGACTCCCCTGTGCTGCCCCGTGACGCTCCGTGACTCCCCTGTGCTGCCCCGTGACGCTCCGTGACTCCCCTGTGCTGCCCCGTGACGCTCCGTGACTCCCCTGTGCTGCCCCGTGACGCTCCGTGACTCCCCTGTGCTGCCCCGTGACGCTCCGTGACTCCCCTGTGCTGCCCCGTGACGCTCCGTGACTCCCCTGTGCTGCCCCGTGACGCTCCGTGACTCCCCTGTGCTGCCCCGTGACGCTCCGTGACTCCCCTGTGCTGCCCCGTGACGCTCCGTGACTCCCCTGTGCTGCCCCGTGACGCTCCGTGACTCCCCTGTGCTGCCCCGTGACGCTCCGTGACTCCCCTGTGCTGCCCCGTGACGCTCCGTGACTCCCCTGTGCTGCCCCGTGACGCTCCGTGACTCCCCTGTGCTGCCCCGTGACGCTCCGTGACTCCCCTGTGCTGCCCCGTGACGCTCCGTGACTCCCCTGTGCTGCCCCGTGACGCTCCGTGACTCCCCTGTGCTGCCCCGTGACGCTCCGTGACTCCCCTGTGCTGCCCCGTGACGCTCCGTGACTCCCCTGTGCTGCCCCGTGACGCTCCGTGACTCCCCTGTGCTGCCCCGTGACGCTCCGTGACTCCCCTGTGCTGCCCCGTGACGCTCCGTGACTCCCCTGTGCTGCCCCGTGACGCTCCGTGACTCCCCTGTGCTGCCCCGTGACGCTCCGTGACTCCCCTGTGCTGCCCCGTGACGCTCCGTGACTCCCCTGTGCTGCCCCGTGACGCTCCGTGACTCCCTGTGCTGCCCCGTGACGCTCCGTGACTCCCCTGTGCTGCCCCGTGACGCTCCGTGACTCCCCTGTGCTGCCCCGTGACGCTCCGTGACTCCCCTGTGCTGCCCGTGACGCTCCGTGACTCCCCTGTGCTGCCCCGTGACGCTCCGTGACTCCCCTGTGCTGCCCCGTGACGCTCCGTGACTCCCCTGTGCTGCCCCGTGACGCTCCGTGACTCCCCTGTGCTGCCCCGTGACGCTCCGTGACTCCCCTGTGCTGCCCCGTGACGCTCCGTGACTCCCCTGTGCTGCCCCGTGACGCTCCGTGACTCCCCTGTGCTGCCCCGTGACGCTCCGTGACTCCCCTGTGCTGCCCCGTGACGCTCCGTGACTCCCCTGTGCTGCCCCGTGACGCTCCGTGACTCCCCTGTGCTGCCCCGTGACGCTCCGTGACTCCCCTGTGCTGCCCCGTGACGCTCCGTGACTCCCCTGGTGCTGCCCCGTGACGCTCCGTGACTCCCCTGGTGCTGCCCCGTGACGCTCCGTGACTCCCCTGTGCTGCCCCGTGACGCTCCGTGACGCTCCGTGACTCCACTGTGCTGCCCCGTGACGCTCCGTGACTCCCTGTGCTGCCCCGTGACGCCCCGTGACTCCCTGTGCTGCCCCGTGACGCCCCGTGACTCCCCTGTGCTGCCCCGTGACGCCCCGTGACTCCCCTGTGCTGCCCGTGACGCTCCGTGACTCCCCTGTGCTGCCCCGTGACGCTCCGTGACTCCCCTGTGCTGCCCCGTGACGCTCCGTGACTCCCCTGTGCTGCCCCGTGGACGCTCCGTGACTCCCCTGTGCTGCCCCGTGACGCTCCGTGACTCCCCTGTGCTGCCCCGTGACGCTCCGTGACTCCCCTGTGCTGCCCCGTGACGCTCCGTGACTCCCCTGTGCTGCCCCGTGACGCTCCGTGACTCCCCTGTGCTGCCCCGTGACGCTCCGTGACTCCCCTGTGCTGCCCCGTGACGCTCCGTGACTCCCCTGTGCTGCCCCGTGACGCTCCGTGACTCCCCTGTGCTGCCCCGTGACGCTCCGTGACTCCCCTGTGCTGCCCCGTGACGCTCCGTGACTCCCCTGTGCTGCCCCGTGACGCTCCGTGACTCCCCTGTGCTGCCCCGTGACGCTCCGTGACTCCCCTGTGCTGCCCCGTGACGCTCCGTGACTCCCCTGTGCTGCCCCGTGACGCTCCGTGACTCCCCTGTGCTGCCCCGTGACGCTCCGTGACTCCCCTGTGCTGCCCCGTGACGCTCCGTGACTCCCCTGTGCTGCCCGTGACGCTCCGTGACTCCCCTGTGCTGCCCCGTGACGCTCCGTGACTCCCTGTGCTGCCCCGTGACGCTCCGTGACTCCCCTGTGCTGCCCCGTGACGCTCCGTGACTCCCCTGTGCTGCCCCGTGACGCTCCGTGGCTGCTCCGTGACTCCCCTGTGGCTGCCCCGTGACGCTCCGTGACTCCCCTGTGGCTGCCCCGTGACGCTCCGTGACTCCCCTGTGCTGCCCCGTGACGCTCCGTGACTCCCCTGTGGCTGCCCCGTGACGCTCCGTGACTCCCCTGTGGCTGCCCCGTGACGCTCCGTGACTCCCCTGTGGCTGCCCCGTGACGCTCCGTGACTCCCCTGTGGCTGCCCCGTGACGCTCCGTGACGCCCTTGTGCCGCCCCCTTTCTCTCTCCATAGTCTTTCCTGATGAGGAAGAATTATTTTAATGACGCAGAAACTGGTTTTTTCAAGAAGACCAAGAGGAAAGTGGCTCCAAAAAACCCAATGACAGGTAAGGGGTCGCACACTGGACTCGCCTCCGCACCGGCAGTGCTGTGTCATGCATCACTTTCACTCTCTGACCCGCAGACCCCACCATGGTCACCGAGATGATGAAGGGGAACGTCACCAATGTGCTCCCCATGATCCTGATCGGGGGCTGGATCAACTGGGCCTTCTCCGGCTTCCTCACCAGTAGGTAGTGCGTGTTGCGGTGTGTGGGATGCCTGGGCACTGCCCGATCTCAGAGCCGGCATGACGGCCATGTTTTTTTCCCTTTCTAGCTAAGGTTCCCTTCCCGCTGACACTGCGGTTCAAGCCCATGTTACAGCGCGGCATCGAGCTGGTGTCTCTGGACGCCTCCTGGTAGGAACATGAATCCCTGCCTGTGATGTCCATCCCCGCCCTCGCGTCTGTCGGTGCCGCGCCCTCGCGTCTGTCGGTGCCGCGCCCTCGCGTCTGTCGGTGCCGCGCCCTCGCGTCTGTCGGTGCCGCGCCCTCGCGTCTGTCGGTGCCGCGTCTGTCGGTGCCGCGCCCTCGCGTCTGTCGGTGCCGCGCCCTCGCGTCTGTCGGTGCCGCGCCCTCGCGTCTGTCGGTGCCGCGCCCTCGCGTCTGTCGGCGCCGCGCCCCCGCCCTCACGTTGTCCTTGTGTCCCGACAGGGTGAGTTCGGCCTCCTGGTATTTCCTGAACGTCTTCGGCCTCCGCAGTATGTACTCTCTGCTCCTGGGACAGGATAATGGTGAGTGGCGTGCGGTCTCCTGCACCCGCTGAGTCCAGCCCCGGTATAATGACCGGCTTGTCTCTTACAGCCGCGGATCAGAGCCGCATAATGCAGGACCAGATGACGGGAGCCGCGGTGCCTGTACCCCAAGACCCCAACAAAGCTTTCAAGGTAAAAGTGTCTGCGCCTCATGCTGTCCTTAAACATAACCCCATGGGGGGAGGGGATTTCTGGGAGCTTGGATTCCAATATTGTTGAATGGATTAGGCAGTGGCTGAGTGACAGACAACAGAGGGTTGTGGTAAATGGAGTTTATTCGGCGCAAGGTCTTGTTACCAGTGGGGTACCTCAGGGATCAGTACTTGGACCCATTCTCTTTAATATTTTTATTAGTGATATTGCAGAAGGTATTAATGGTAAAGTATGTCTTTTTGCTGATGACACAAAGATTTGCAACAGGGTTGACGTTCCTGGAGGGATCAGCCAAATGACAAATGATTTAGGTAAACTAAAAAAATGGTGGGAGTTGTGACAATTGAGTTTTAATGTGGATAAGTGCAAGATAATGCACCTGGGACGTAAAAACCCAAGGGCTGAATATAGAATATTTGATACATCTGAGGGTTGGGATTTAGGGGTTATTATTTCAGAGGATCTAAGGGTAATAGAGCAGCAGGAAATGCTGGCAGAATGCTTGGAAATGCTGGCAGAATGCTTGGAAATGCTGGCAGAATGCTTGGTTGTGTAGGGAGAGCCTGTATTAGCAGTAGGAAAAGGGAAGTGCTCATACCACTGTACAGAGCACTGGTGAGACCTCACTTGGAGTACTGTGTGCAGTACTGGAGACCGTATCTCCAGAAGGATATAGACACCTTAGAGAGAGTTCAGAGAAGGGCTACTAAAATGGTGTACGGCTTGAAGGAGAAAAGTTACCAGGAAAGGCTTAATGATCTTAACATGTACAGCTTGGAAAAAAGACGAGACAGAGGAGATATGATAGAAACATTTAAATACGTAAAGGGAATCCACAAGGTAGAGGAAGGGAGTATATTTAAAAGGAAACAAAGTAGCAAAACAAGAGGACATAGTCTTAGATTAGAGGGGCAAAGGTTTAAAAGTAACATCAGGAAGCATTATTTTACTGAGAGGGTGGTGGATACATGGAACAGTCTTCCAGTAGAAGTGGTAGAGGCCAAAACAGTGATTGAATTTAAGCAAGCATGGGATAGGCATAAGGCTATCCTAAACAAAAGATAAATCCAGGTAAAGTATCCATGTAATTGGGCGACTAGATGGGCCGAAAGGTTCTTGTCTGCCGATTTTATTTTTCTATGTTTCTACCCGCCCTGTAATAAGTCACAGGATCTGCCTGTCGTCTTACCCCTTGCTGTTCAGCTGGTGTCACGTTGCCGGCTGTGGGGACACGAGAGACGCCCCGAGCGTCCGTTCTGCTGCTGTTTAATCCCGTTGTTTGTCCGAGTCTGGAGCGAAATGTCTGAGCGCAGGAGCGATGCCCAAGCAGTGTGCCAACACTTTGCCCGACCAGGGCGCTCTTTTGGGATTTTGTTGCCCCTTCACTGGGGTAGGGCTCGAGGAGGTTACCGAGAGGGAGGGGGGGCTCGAGGAGGTTACCGAGAGGGAGGGGGGGCTCGAGGAGGTTACCGAGAGGGAGGGGGGGCTCGAGGAGGTTACCGAGAGGAGGGGGGCTCGAGGAGGTTACCGAGAGGGAGGGAGGGGGGGGCTCGAGGAGGTTACCGAGAGGGAGGAGGGGGGGGGCTCGAGGAGGTTACCGAGAGGGAGGAGGGGGGGGCTCGAGGAGGTTACCGAGAGGGAGAGGGAGGGGGGGGGCTCGAGGAGGTTACCGAGAGGGAGAGGGAGGGGGGGGGCTCGAGGAGGTTACCGAGAGGGAGGGAGGGAGGGGGGGGCTCGAGGAGGTTACCGAGAGGGAGGGAGAGGGGGGGGCTCGAGGAGGTTACCGAGAGGGAGGGAGGGAGGGGGGGGCTCGAGGAGGTTACCGAGAGGAGGGAGGGGGGGGGGCTCGAGGAGGTTACCGAGAGGGAGGGAGGGGCTCGAGGAGGTTACCGAGAGGGAGGGAGAGGGGGGGGCTCGAGGAGGTTACCGAGAGGAGGGAGGGAGGGGGGGGGGGCTCGAGGAGGTTACCGAGAGAGAGGGAGGAGGGGGGGGGCTCGAGGAGGTTACCGAGAGAGAGGGAGGGAGGGGGGGGCTCGAGGAGGTTACCGAGAGGGAGGGAGGGAGGGGGGGGGCTCGAGGAGGTTACCGAGAGGTGGGCTCCGCAGAAACCCAGGATTCACAGCACGGCGCTTCTGTTGCGTTTGCAAAGAGAAATACAACACAGCGCTCAAAGACCTAAGTCCATGGGAAAGTGGGGTAGACCCAAAATATGTCCATAAACCGTAGTCCTTGTCTTTAGGAGTAGATCTTCTAAATGCAGATGAAGTATGCACTGTAGGAAAAAACACAAAAAGGACCAAAAATTGCGCAGTATGATAGCACCCAAAATGAGAGCAACTTATATTGATGTTTAACTCACATTCTGGGGAGCCCACAACCGGCTCCTGGGAATAAAGCAGGCAGGGACTTTATATTAGGTGCCCATAGACCCTCCAATCGGTTTCTCCAGAATTCGTCGAGAGAGGAATGCTGTAGGGAAATCAACAGAGACCAGAAAAGCACCTCCTAGTGCAGTAAATTACAAATAATTTTGTGGTTTAAAAAAGAGCGCCAAGTTTAAACTCACAAGCAGCTGAGCCTCTATTGGCTCCGTCACAATACGCACAGGGAGTCATATAGGTGTCCCCAAAACCTTCTTTGCAGGGTTCAAAAAAGGCAGACAGCGATTGAGTTAAAAAATAAAAACATTTATTAAAATAGATAAATCATAATCGACCAGATAGATATGATTTATCTATTTTAATAAATGTTTTTATTTTTTAACTCAATCGCTGTCTGCCTTTTTTGAACCCTGCAAAGAAGGTTTTGGGGACACCTATATGACTCCCTGTGCGTATTGTGACGGAGCCAATAGAGGCTCAGCTGCTTGTGAGTTTAAACTTGGCGCTCTTTTTTAAACCACAAAATTATTTGTAATTTACCGCACTAGGAGGTGCTTTTTTTGGTCTCTGTTTATTTCCCTACAGCATTCCTCTCTCGACGAATTCTGGAGAAACCGATTGGAGGGTCTATGGGCACCTAATATAAAGTCCCTGCCTGCTTTATTCCCAGGAGCCGGTTGTGGGCTCCCCAGAATGTGAGTTAAACATCAATATAAGTTGCTCTCATTTTGGGTGCTCTTTGTGTTTTTTCCTACAGTGCATACTTCATCTGCATTTAGAAGATCTACTCCTAAAGACAAGGACTACGGTTTATGGACATATTTTGTGTCTACCCCACTTTCCCATGGACTTAGGTCTTTGAGCGCTGTATTGTAGTTCTCTTTGCAAACTGTCATTTGGGTATTTAGAGAAACCCCCATATTCAATATTCAGCGTGTGGGATAGATACTCTTCCGGTGGGCGCTTCACCCCCTCTTCTTTTGTTGCGTCCATGGATCATCGCCCGTACGATCGATCGAGGTTCAGGCTCGGCCGCCCGGATGGTCGCAGCAGGTATTGGCGCTCTGCCTGGCTGCAGGTGTCGTAGCGGTGTGTTGCAGTGGTGTCAGGCTCGCTGTATCGTGAATCCACATGCTCGGCTGCCCCTTTAAGGCATCGGGAGTTGCATTACCTCCATTGCACGGTGTGAGATCCACGCGTGGAGCACAAACCTGACGACGCAGTCCTGGCCGATCTGCACCTGCTCACGTCTGCTGGCCCTGTCCCTCCAGGAGTTTGTAACGCAGCGGTAGGGATGATGGGCGTTGTAATCTGGCTATTAGATGGTCAGGACCCTCTTTTATTGACTGCGACTATGTGTGGCTTCCTTGTTTCCCCAGGCCGAGTGGGAAGCGATGGAGATCACGGAGCATCACTGGGCCCTGGAGAACGTAGAAGAAGACCTGACGCTACGCGACCTGAACCTAGACGCCTCGCACTGATCGTGTCCTGTGAATGTTGCGCGCAGTTGCGGCGGCGGCAATAAAATGGTTTGTGCGTGACACGTGTGTGTGTGGCTTTCTCGAGGAGGTTTGTTTATGGTTTGGATTTATTTTCCCTCAGAGGGATGTGATAACTTTATATAAATATATACGGGGCCTCAGAGGGATCTGATAGCTTTATATAAATATATACGGGGCCTCAGAGGGATCTGATCACTTTATATAAATATATACGGGGCCTCAGAGGGATCTGATAGCTTTATATAAATATATACGGGGCCTCAGAGGGATCTGATCACTTTATATAAATATATACGGGCCTCAGAGGGATCTGATAGCTTTATATAAATATATACGGGGCCTCAGAGGGATCTGATCACTTTATATAAATATATACGGGCCTCAGAGGGATCTGATAGCTTTATATAAATATATACGGGGCCTCAGAGGGATCTGATCACTTTATATAAATATATACGAGGCCTCAGAGGGATCTGATAACTTTATATAAATATATACGGGGCCTCAGAGGGATCTGATAGCTTTATATAAATATATACGGGGCCACAGAGGGATCTGATAGCTTTATATAAATATATACGGGGCCTCAGAGGGATCTGATAACTTTATATAAATATATACGGGGCCTCAGAGGGATGTGATAACTTTATATAAATATATATACGGGGCCACAGAGGGATCTGATCACTTTATATAAATATATACGGGGCCTCAGAGGGATGTGATAACTTTATATAAATATATATACGGGGCCACAGAGGGATCTGATCACTTTATATAAATATATACGGGGCCTCAGAGGGATCTGATAGCTTTATATAAATATATTGCGCCCTGTGGCTGGGTCTAACACATGTGACACTGCACCTGGCAGGGGGTTTAATGCTGAGGCTGCTGGGTGTGTGTGTTGTTATGGGTTGGGGGCCGCAGTTGCCCTGTGTTGCTGGATTCCGCAGCGTTTCTCCGTGTTGGAAGTTTATACGTTTTCCTGGTTTTCGCGCAGGCATAGTGTGCATTTCGGCTTCATGATGTGGTTAACGCGCATGTGACTGCCCTCCCGCTTGCCCCACATCACACACGTGACGTGTGACCGCCCTCCCGCTTGCCCCACATCACACACGTGACGTGTGACCGCTCGCCCCACATCACACACGTGACACAATGCTTAGTTTGGACGCTTTAATGGTTGTCCGTAAGGTTGATATGTAGCAGGGAGGGGCTCGGGTCCTGCTTTCCGCTTCCCTTGGCTTAAAACACCAATAATTTAATATTAAAGTCCATTTTTGGGAAGGGATGTCGGCCCGGCCAGCAGAACGCGGGAGCTCCTTGGATTAAACCCCGTGTCGTGCGTCTCCCTGCGTCGCCGTCCGTCTGGTCCGTAGAGCTTCCTCCCTCCCTCCTAATACTGCTGGCCTGACGCAGACGGCTCGACCTGAATTCCTGAGAACGAAATGGACATCCTTCCTTTGGAGAACCCGCGTCTACCGGACCATTAACCCCTTGGGCGCGGTGAGACCAAAGCTAAAACAGATCAACACTAGCGGGGCTGTCCCAGGCCTCCTGATGGACTGAGAAGGGGCGCTGTGATGTCATACTGCCTCCTGTGAGGGGATCACCTCTCCTCCAGGCGGATTCATTATTCTCTACCAGGACTTCTGTAGCCCCTTCTATAAAGCCACCGCTGCCCCGTGTCTCCAGCAGGTCCAGGCTGCCCCATGGCTTTTCTAGAGGATATTCAGTCTTACGGTGCAGGAGTTAACGGGCAACGCACACAGGTCCTGTATATAGTGGAGATCAGCAGGGCCCGCGGGTGTAAAGGAGGTAACAAGCACACAAGGGGTAATATGGGTTGTAGGGGTCGGCAAGAGCACGGCATTACACGGCAGGGAGTGGGACGGGTCCCTGGAGGGACAGCAGCAAATCAGCACATAGTGTCCATACTCTGACAGCACAGGCCGGGGAGAGATTATATGGGTATTGGAGGTGCCCCATGCTGGCACTGCCTAACATCCACGTGTCCACCAGCCACGGGCACAGGGAGCAGTCTGTCAGGCGCTGCCCAGCTCCGCTTTCTTCTTCCAGCCGTCAGGATCTCAATCTTCTACTGAAAACAAACCAATTCCTTCCTTCACCCGAGGACCAGGCTGAGTCTGCAAGACTGGATGTGAACTGCCAAGAGAAAATAAATATAATTACATATCTGGCCGATACAGCGGCGTCCAAGCCTCCCCCCAGAAATATATATATCTGGCCGATACAGCGGCGTCCAAGCCTCCCCCCAGAAATATATATATCTGGCCGATACAGCGGCGTCCAAGCCTCCCCCCAGAAATATATATATATCTGGCCAATACAGCGGCGTCCAAGCCTCCCCCCAGAAATATATATATATCTGGCCAATACAGCGGCGTCCAAACCTCCCCCCCCCCAGAAATATATATATATATATATACAGTTGGGAAAAAAAGTATTTAGTCAGCCGCCAATTGTGCAGGTTCTTCCACTTAAAGAGATGAGCGAGGCCTGTAATTGTCATCATAGTTGAAGTTACCTATGAGAGACAAAATGAGAAAGAAAAAAAAATCGAGAAAATCACATTGTCTGATTTTTAAAGAATTTATTTGCAAATTCTGGTGGAAAATAAGTCGAGATTTCTGTCTCTCACAGACTGGCTGTAACGTCTTCTTTAAGAGGCTCCTCTGTCCTCCACTCGTTACCTGGATGAACTTGTTATTAGTATAAAAGACACCTGTCCAGAACCTCAAACAAACACTCTCCAAACTCCACTATGGTCAAGGCCAAAGAGCTGTGGAAGGACACCAGAAACAAACTGGTAGAGCTGCACCAGGCTGGGAAGACTGAATGTGCAATAGGCAAAGCAGCTTGGTGTGAAGAAATCAACTGCGAGCAATCATTAGAAAATGCAAGACATACAAGACCACTGATAATCTCCATCCATCTGGGGCTCCACACAAGATCTCACCCTGTGGGGTCAAAATGATCACAAGAACGGTGAGCAAAAATCCCAGAACCACACGGGGGGACCTAGTGAATGACCTGCAGAGAGCTGGGACCAAAGTAACAAAGGCTACCATCAGTAACACGTCGCTGGGGACTCAAATCCTGCAGTGCCAGACGTGTCCCCCTGCTTAAGCCAGTAGATGTCCGGGCCCGTCTGAAGTTTGTTAGAGAGCATTTGGATGATCCAGAAGAGGATTGGGAGAATGTCATATGGTCAGAGGAAACCAGTGGAACTTTTTGGTAAAAACTCAACTCGTCGTGTTTGGAGGAGAGAGAATGCTGAGTTGCATCCAAAGAACACCATACCTACTGTGAAGCCTGGTGGCGGAAACATCATGCTTTGGGGCTGTTTTTCTGCAAAGGGACCAGGACGACTGATCCGTGTAAAGGGAAGAATGAATGGGGCCATGTATCGTGAGATTTAGAGTGAAGACCTCCTTCCATCAGCAAGGGCATTGAAGATGAAACGTGGCTGGGTCTTTCAGCAGGACAATGATCCCAAACACACCGCCCGGGCAACGAAGGAGTGGCTTCGTAAGAAGCATATCAAGGTCCTGGAGTGCCCTAGCCAGTCCCCAGATCTCAACCCCATAGAAAACCTTTGGAGGGAGTCTGTGTTGCCCAGCGACAGCCCCAAAACATCACTGCTCTAGAGGAGATCTGCATGGAGGAATGGGCAAAAATACCAGCAACAGTGTGTGAAGACTTACAGAAAACGTTTGACCTCGGTCATTGCCAACAAAGGATACAGTTGCAAGAAAAAGTATGTGAACCCTTTGGGATTAGGTGGAGTTTTGCATGAATTGGTCATAAAATGTGCTCTGATCTTCATCTAAGTCACAACAATTTGAAAAACACAGTCTGCTTAAAATAATACAACACAAACATGGTTTCATGTTTTTATTGAACAGAACATGTAAACATTCACAGTGCAGGGTGGAAAAAGTATGTGAACCTTTGGACTTAATAACTGGTTGACCCTCCTTTGGCAGCAATAACCTCAACCAAACGTTTCCTGTAGTTGCAGATCAGATCTGCACAACGATCTGGAGTCATTTTGGACCACTCCTCTTCACAAAACTGTTTCAGTGTAGCAATATTCTTGGGATGTCTGGTATGAATCGCTCTCTTAAGGTCATGCCACAGCATTTCAATCGGGTTGAGGTCAGGACTGTGACTGGGCCACTCCAGAAGACGTATTTTGTTTTGTTGAAGCCATTCTTTTGTTGATTTATTTGTATGCTTTGGGTCATTGTCCTGTTGCATCACCCATCCTCTGCGGAGCTTCAGTTGGTGGACAGATGGTCTTACGTTTTCCTGTAAAATGTCTTGATAAACTCTGGAATTCATTTTTCCATCAATGACAACAATCCGTCCAGGCCCTGAGGCAGCAAAGCAGCCCCAAACCAGGATTCTCCCTCCGCCATGTTTTACAGTGGGGATGAGGTTTTGATGTTGGTGTGCTGTGCATTTTTTTCTCTACACATAGTGTTGTGTGTTTTTTCCAAACAACTCAATTTTGGTTTCATCTGTCCACAGAATATTTTTCCAGTAGTGCTGTGGAACATCCAGGTGCTCTTTTGCAAACTTCAAACGTGCTGCAATATTCTTTTTGGACAGCAATGGCTTCCTCCGTGGTGTCCTCCCATGTACTCCATTCTTGTTTAATGTTTTCCTTATTGTAGATGTGTCAACAAAAATGTTAGCATGTGCCAGAGATTTCTGTAAATCTTTAGCTGACACTCTAGGATTCTTCTTTACCTCATTAAGCATTCTGCGCTGTGCTCTTGCAGTCATCTTTACAGGACGACCACGCCTAGGGAGAGTAGCAACAGTGCTGAACTTTCTCCATTTGTAGACAGTCTGTCTTACCGTGGACACATGAACATCAAGGCTTTTGGAGATACTTTTGTAACCCTTTCTAGCTTCATGCAAGTCAACAATTCTTGATCGTAGGGCTTCTGAGAGCTCTTTTCTGCAAGGCATGGTTCACATCAGGCAGTGCTTCTTGAAACCAGTAAACCCAAAACTGGTGTGTGTTTTTAAAGGGCAGGACAGCTTTCAGCAACACATCCAATAATATCACACTGATGGGACTCAAGGTTGGCTCACTCCTGGCTCCAATTAGCTCTTGGAGAAGTCATTCGGCTAGGGGTTCACATACTTTTTCCACCCTGCACTGTGAATGTTTACATGTTCTGTTCAATAAAAACATGAAAACATATAATGTTTGTGTTGTATTATTTTAAGCAGACTGTGTTTTTCACATTGTTGTGACTTAGATGAAGATCAGACACATTTTATGACCAATTCATGCAAAACTCCACGTAATCCCAAAGGGTTCACATACTTTTTCTTGCCACTGTATATAACAAAGTATTGAGATGGACTTTTGATATTGACCAAATACTTATTTTCCACCATAATTTGCAAATAAATTCTTTTGAGAATCAGACAATGTGATTTTCTGGATTTTTTTTTTTTTTCTCATTTTCTCTCTCATAGTTGAAGTTACCTATGATGACAATTACAGGCCTCGCTCATCTTTTTTTAACCTCCCTGGTGGTATTCCCGAGTGTGACTCTGGGTTAAATTTCACTACTGTGAACGGTAACCCCGAGCCACACTCGGGCTGGATGTTTACTCACCTCCTCTTGGCTCCCTCGCTGTCCCCTGCAGTGTGATCGCAGCGAGCTGCTTCCTGGAATGCTCCCTGCGAGTCACACGATGCAGGGTGGGCGGGACCAGCAGCAAACTTATAAACAATTCATAAAACACTGTAATCCAAAATGCAATGTTTATGAACGGCCACTAAGTGGCAGTACAGGATAAGAAATAGACCATACATCCTCTTACCCTTGTTTTCAGACCGATTTTTCAGTGTTTTTTGTTGTATTTTATTGAATATCATTTATTTGCATTATTTTGGATAATTATTTTTGGGATAATAAATTATTATTTCTTGTTTCAAACTAAATCGGACTCAGTGTATTTACTATTTTATTAATTTATTTATAAAGGATTTTACCAGTAAGGACTCTTGATTGCACGGATTTCAGTGCGTGATTCCTAATTATTACAGGCTAACTATGTACAAAAACACGTTTCCTTTAAAAAAAAATTGAGACGCTTTTAGACACGAAATTTTGGAAAAAATAGACCCCCAGGGAGGTTAAGTGGGAGAACCTGCACAATTGGTGGCTGACTAAATACTTTTTTGCCCCACTGTATATCTCTGACCCCTGGTGCCAGATTCAGCATATATTCTAGCTCCCAGTCTTCCTGATCACCAGTTCTAGATACAGTGTGTGTTACAGTCCTTGTGCTGTCAGACTGCTGGTTCTAGATACAGTATAACTTCTAGCCTCCGCTCTTCCTGGTCACCGGTTCTAGATTCAGTGCATGTACTAGTTCTCAAGCTCCTGGGTGTCCAGTTCAAGATTTTGGATATAGTACAGTCTGGCCACTGGTTCAGAGACCGGCGACGATCCCATCATTTTTGGATACAAATAGACATGTGCACAGCGGTGTTTTTTTCATTATGGGTTTTTTTTTCCTTTAGGGTCATTTTAATCATTTTGTTTGTTTTGGGTCATTCGTTATTTTACCACGATTTGTAAATTCAGACAGATTCTAAATTTTGGACGCCCGGGTATCGTTTTCGGGTCACTTTGTTTTCGGTTTTTAGGTGCTATTTTGTATTTTTGGATGATTTGGATTTCTTTTTTATGAGTTATTTTGTTTTTTATTAGTCATATCAGAATGTCAAAAGGATTACTACCAATAATAGGAAAATAGCAGCCGTCAACCGTTTATTGTTTTATAACTGCAGCAAAAAGTCTCTTTGTTTATTTATTTTTTAGGCATATTTTGGGATTTTTTTTTGTGAAATTTTATTGTTCCTAATTTATTTTAAAACAAAGCTTTTTTTTTTTCGTTCTGCAATGAGTTGAGTAGATACTATCAGGGTTATTCAGAGAGAGGTGAAAACCAGGAGAATGAACAATCAAGACCAAATAGCAGATTTGGAAAGTGAGATAAATGGGAGAATTTTTCTGGTTTGGCTATTTTGACCTAGAATTTTCAGTTCTCCAGTCATTCTCCTGGTTTTCACTTCTCTCTGAATAACCCTGTATGTTTCAGCACCACGGTGAGCTCCATAGCTATCCATGGTGCTGGACTGCTGATCTGAAACCTACAGGTCTATTCAAAGAAATGATTGGAGAAGTGAAAATTCTAGGTCAAAATAGCCAAACCAGAAAAATTCTCCCATTTATCTCACCTTCCAAATCTGCTATTTGGTCTTGATTGTTCATTCTCCTGGTTTTCACCTCTCTCTGAATAACCCTGATAGTATCTACTCAACTCATTGCAGAACGAAAAAAAAGCTTTGTTTTAAAATAAATTAGGAACAATGTTGAGTGACTGGGCGGCGGACTGGCTACCATCTCAATTGGGATTTACTGATTCTTCACGTCCCGTTGCTATGGAACGGGTTCACAGGGTGGGACCGGACTTGAACCCCAGGGTGGGTCGCCCGAGACCAGTTATCATGCGCCTTCTCAACTACACAGACAAGACTAAGCCACTTCAGGCTTTCCACCGTCTCCGGACACTTGAATAACAAGGTTTTCAATGGCGTCTTTTTTCAGGACTTTTCTGCTGCATTCTCAGTGAAGCGCCGGGTTTTTTCTCTTTTGTGCACGAAGCTAGTCGAGCAAAATATTAGGTTTTCTCTTCTGTATCCAGCTCGACTTCGAGTGTTCTATATTGGGACTACACATTTTTGTGATTCGCCACAAGAGGCCAGCGCAGCCCTCCTCCCGGAATCTGAATCACTCTCTGAACCTCGACCGTTGTCTCAAAGAATCTTGACCCGATGTGCCCGATCGGTTGCAACCTGAATCTTGGACTCCCGATCCGAGCTCCATTAAATTCTATTCTTGATTACGGTTATTTCTCATGACCCTATTCTCCTCTCGCTGATGAGAGTTTACACGCGATTCTGTGTTAGGTTATTGTTACAAACTACTGTTTTATGGTTAAATTGTTTTTCTGTTATTTGGTTCCTTAAAAAATGTTTGTAAAAAGGTAGATTCCGGTAGGCAACGTGACATTGTATTACGATGGGCTGGGTGGGGGCCGCTGCTGGGACGGTCCCACTCCCTCTATTTCTGGAGGCATTGCCTCACTCTTCCCCTAGTGACGCCCGACGTCCATTCCCTTTTTTCTACTGTAAGTCATGACGGACACTATGCCCTCTCACAAGACTGAGTTTCGACTCGTTTCATGGAATGCGGAGGGGCTGAACTCACCTATTAAACGATGGAAAGTACTATCCCACCTACTTAAGCTTAAACCTGACATAACTCTTCTACAAGAGACGCACTGGGCCTCTACGACCAATCGCCTGACTGCCCCTTGGCTTCGTTATCAAACGTCCGCCCCTTATACTGATAAGAAACGGGGCACGGCCATTTTGCTCAGTAAGTCCCTTCCCTGGGTGGTCCTGGGGGAAGACAATGGCTTGGAGGGTAGGTACTCCATATTGCTGCTGTCCTTGCAGGGGGAGAAATATTTAGTGGTAAATATATATGCCCCACAGTGGCCTCACCTCCAATTTAACTCAGACCTTTATGCTAAACTACTTGAATATAATTATGACCACTGTATCCTGGGAGGCGACTATAATGCAGTATTGGACCCGATCCTTGACCGCTCTGGCTCTCGTCGTGTACCCTCCCCGAGACAGGCGACGGAAGGCCCTAATTTTTTGAAACACCACCTAGCCCTGATAGACGCCTGGCGTTTCTTACATCCGGAGGGACGGGACTTTTCATTTTATTCTCACCCCCACGACTCCTTTTCTTGGATTGACCTCATTTTGGTGTCAGGTTCCCTGCAACACTCCCTGTCTGACGCATCGATAGGCATGATCCATATATCGGATCATGCCGCAATATCGGTGGATTTACGGTTTGGGCGCCCCGCTCCCCAAGTCGCGTAATTGGCGTTTCCCTGACGCACTTTTGCAGTCGAACGAGTTTCGATCCCACTTGGAAATGTGTTGGAATAATTATTTAGACGACAATATAGAACATGTGGAAGATGTAAACTTATTTTGGGAAGCGGCTAAACCGGTTATGAGGGGCTGTATCATTGAATATATGTCACGTAAACGCATAGAAACTAACCAGAAATTACAAGCGGCCCATTCCTCTCTGGTGCAAGCCTATAGCTCTCACCTCTCCCACCCCACGACCCAATCAGCAGAAACACATAAAACTTGCAAGCAGCGCTACTCTGCAATAGTGGAGGAGAGAGAAAAATATTTTGGGTCCCTGCAACGGAACCGCCTTTTTAGATGGGGTAATAGACCGGGTAAACTCCTGGCCAATTTGCTTAAATCATACCAACCATCGATCCCTCCTATTGCCCAGATTCGGACAGTGTCGGGTAGACTGCCAAGTGACCCCTCTAGCATTACCGATTATTTCAGATCCTATTTCGAGGACTTTTATAGGGCGGAGGCGGATGATTGGCAGCCACAAGCTAGATTCTTTGCGTTAGCGGGCCTGCCGGAAATGGGCCCGGAAGCTAGAGCAGCACTAAATGCCCCGATCAGCCAAGAGGAAATCCGACTTCCCATATCCCACCGTCCGCCTTCGCTCTCGTAAAACCCCGGGCCCTGATGGTTTCTCTGCGGATTTTTAGAAGTCATTGAGTGGTTACCTTGTCCCCCATCTCCACACCCTTTACAATAATATTTTACAGGGCAAGATGCCACCGACTTCTTTTAATGCTTCCAGGTTAATAGTCCTTCCCAAGCCTAATAAGGATCCTCTCCTCGTGACCTCATACCGTCCAATTTCACTGCTAAATGTCAACTTAAAACTTTTGTCGGGCATTATGGCGCAACGCCTCCAGAAGCCTTTAGCAACATTCATCTCCCCGGCCCAAACAGGCTTCCTCACTGGCCGACACTCAATCCTGAATGTCCGACGAGCCCTCACGGCCTTATGGTCAGTGGGCAACTGTCCAGATTCGCCCACCATTGCGCTTAGCTGTGATGCCGATAAGGCCTTTGACAGAATCTCCTGGTCCTATATGTTCCGATTCTTAAAATATCATTTTTTTGGCCTAGCACTTCAAAACCTTTTTCAGGCACTCTATCACTCCCCTTCGGCGATGGTAACGACCAACGGCCTTAATTCCAGACCCTTCACATTGGGGAGGGGTACACGTCAGGGTTGTCCCCTATCCCCCCTTTTATTTAACCTGGCCATAGAACCTTTAATTTGGGTGCTGTTAACCCATCCGGACTTTCAGGGCATAGGTATTGGCTCCTGGGAGGTTAGAGTGGTGGCCTTTGCTGATGACTTACTTATCTTCCTCTCTCGACCTGTTCAGGCCGTCCTGACTTTGTTGGAATACTTAGAGGCATTTCGTACGGCCTCAGGCCACTGGCAATTCGCTTGGGTTCCGGAGCGATGGACTTTCCACCGGACCCCTTCCCCTCCCGCTGGAGTCGGGACGACCGGTTCACATATTTGGGAGTACTCCTTCCCGTTAGCATCGCACATCTTTATCGGGTAAATATTCCTCCCCGGCTAAATAGCTTGAGGGATCTGTTCGCTTCCTGGGATAAATTACCTCTTTCCTACATGGGTAGATGTAGCTTAATTAAAATGGTCGCTTTGCCGCGTATATTGTACCCTCTCCAAATGCTACCTATCTTGCTGAAGAGTCGGGATATTTCACTCATACACTCCTTGTTTTCTAAATTTATTTGGGGTGGGGGGGGAGACCGCGTGTAGCACTCCGCAAGCTTCAGCTCCCACATAATCAGGGGGGTCTAAATTTGCCTGATGTCCACTCCTATAATGTAGCTGCACTATACCGATTAGTCGCAGATTGACTCACTGACTCCTCCAGATTCACCGATTGTGCCCTCGACTGTGCTATGGCCAGCCCGATATCGCTGTTGGCTTTTCTTCACCTGCCCCCCTCCCTGATACCCCCTTCCTTAAAATCTAATCCGCTGCTGATGATAGGGAGATCGGCTTGGTGCAGGGCTCGCAAGGTGCTGGGCTTGTCCTACAAGTCCTCTGTGTTTCAATCCTGGCTAAATAACCCAGCTTTTCAGAATGGTTCGGCTGCTCCGGTCTTTCGGTTACTGGCGTGTAAAGGTCTCACACAATTTAGACACCTTCTGTTTCAACCCTCCCGTACGCTTCCCTCGTAAGAATTTTTTTGCGAATTGATAGCCCCAGTCTATCTGCATCAGGTTTTCTACCTCCAATTGTCGGCTTTTGTCTCGTCTCAAGTATCAGATCTACGGTCGACGGATTTTAGTAACCCACTAGATAAAATAATGGTGTTATCCCCATCCATAACAGCCTTTCGACAACTTATCAGACCGCAATTTGATTGGTTATCGGCTACCACAGGCCTGGCAGACTGGTGTGTACACCTCCCGCCCCAATCGCCTTCTCTCTCATATCTGCTACAACCAAATCGTGTAAACAGATCCCGTCAACCCAATACTGGGAGATGTTCTACAAGATACTGCATGGTGGGTACATTGCCCCCGACCGATTGTCCTGTATTACCCCACAGGGTTCTGGTCACTGTTTGAAATGCCTTCATGCCAATGCAAACCTGTTTCACTGTTTATGGTCCTGCCCGGTTATTGCTCTTTTTTGGGACATTATCCGACGTTGTGGGACGCGTGTCCTGAAGCTTCGGGTGTCCTCCTCCCCGAACCGGGCTTTATTCAACATTCTTCCTTGTACTGAAACATATGCCATGCCCGGGGGGTCTTCTTTCAGCTGTAGCAAAGACTGGATATTCCGGGTCACTGGATATTCTGGGTCACTGGATATTCTGGGTCACTGGATATTCCGGGTCACTGGATATTCTGGGTCACTGGATATTCTGGGTCACTGGATATTCTGGGTCACTGGATATTCCGGGTCACTGGATATTCCGGGTCACTGGATATTCCGGATCACTGGATATTCCGGGTCACTGGATATTCCGGGTCACTGGATATTCCGGGTCACTGGATATTCCCTACAACCCCCACTTTTGGTTTGTTTTATTCCCGCCTCTATGCCATATTCCAACATGACTGGGTGCAGGCGAGTTTGGACAAGGAGTCCAGAAATGTTTTAATATTTGGCACGACTTTCTGGTCTGTTTGCCAGACCCTGTTCTCATTAAACTTCGTGCTGATTTCGGGCTCATCACTACCTGGTTTTTAACTCGCTCATTGTTGCCTCCGCCTCTGCTCACCCCGTCTCCTAATACCGTTTTACAAGATTGTTTAAACTCGGTTGTGTAACGGATAATTCATAGGATTTTGTCATGTTGCCATTTCTGTTTGTGGTGGCAGCCGTCCGGGCTGATACCTGAATCTATCTAAATAAAATATATTTAAAAAAAATAAAAAATTAGGAACAATAACATTTCACCAAAAAACCTGAAAAATACCTAAAAAATAAACAAAATGACTTTTTGCTGCAATAAATATTTAATAAAAACAGGATTATTTTAACACTGACAGCTATAGGCCAGTGTTTCTCGCGCCACTCCTCAGCACCTGCTGACAGGCCAGGTTTGCAGGATATCTGAAGCACAGCACAGGTGATATGATTTGCTGCTCAGTGATTGCAGGATTCAGTCTGTTTTTCCCCAAGGTGATCCTTAAAACCTGTCCTGTTAGAGGGTCCCGAGGACAGGTTTGAGAAACACTGCTATAGGTGAATCCTATAGGTTACAATGTTAAAAAAAATCCCCATTTTTATTAATTGAAATCATTTTGTTCCTTTCTTTTTTTTGTTCCATTTTTTTCTTGTTTTTGATAATTTTCGTTTCGTTTTATGTCGTTTCGGATCATTTTACCTTCCAATATTTTGTTTAGCTGTGTTTGTTGTGTTACCGGCCGCGATTCGTAATTTTGGGCGCCTGATATTACGTTTTTCAGAATTATTTTTTTTAAATGGTGATTTTCGTCCGAGTTTCAATTCGTAAAAAAACAAAATGCACATGTGTAATGACAAGTACTCTGGATACCTGGCTCGGGGACGGGTCTGAGCTTGGCCTCCGGCTCCAGACTAATCTCTTTCAGTGCAAAGATGGAAGTAGCTGCAGAGAGAAAGGAGAGCAGTGAGAGTTTGCCACAAGCTCTGGATACACACGAGGTGGCACAATGCCCGGGTAGGAGGGAGGTTACAGGGACTCACTGTCCGGCAGCTTGTGGATCCGATCCCCAAGTTCCTGGAAGTGGAAATGCGTCATCGCATCCTCCGCCGAAATCCTTCTCCGGCCTTCCAACTGCAAGGGTATCCGCGTCAATACAGCCAACCCCAATGTGACATCACCCCATCTTCTGCCGCGTGGTGACCCCTTTACCCCATCCACCCCCCCAATCCTTCCATCCACCCCGATCACTCCGTCCATCCCCAATATTTCCATCCACTCCAGATCCCTCCATCTCTCAATCCCTCCATTCACCCCCCCAATCCTTCCATCCACCCCCCCAATCCCTCCATTTACCCCCAATCCTTCCATCCACCCCCCAATCCTCCACCCCCCCAATCCTTGCATTCACCCCCCCCAATCCCTCCATCCACCCCCAATCCCTCCATCCACCCCCCAATCCCTCCATCCACCCCCCAATCCCTCCATCCACCCCCCAATCCCTCCATCCACCCCCCAATCCCTCCATCCACCCCCCAATCCCTCCATCCACTCCGTCCATCCCCAATATTTCCATCCACTCCAGATCCCTCCATCTCTCAATCCCTCCATTCACCCCCCAATCCCTCTTCACCCCCAATCCATCCACCCCCCCCCCCAATCCTTCCATCCACCCCCCTGGCTTTACCTGGAGCAGTTTGGAGAGCAGGTTGGCGCCGTCCGAGTCCAGCCTGTCGGAGAGGAAACCATGTTAGAGTTCTCGTTGTCTGGTTGTGGCCGGCATCTCTCTACGTGTATCTGCCCAGCGCTTACCTGGCCGCGTGCTTCTGGATGGGATCAGGGGAATATTTGGGATAATTGTAGGATTTAAATTCTTCATTTGAGAGGATTCCAGGCCACGTCTCCTCGGTGGGCGTCCCTGACAAGAAGACAACCCTATGATCCTGAACCCCCAACGACACCGAGCACCCCCACAATACAGAGACACAAAATACAACTCACACGTCTCACCACAACAGACACCTCTTACTGCGTCCCAGCGCAATACACACCTCTCCTGCGTCCCAGCGCAATACACACCTCTCCTGCGTCCCAGCGCAATACACACCTCTCCTGCCTCCCAGCGCAATACACACCTCTCCTGCCTCCCAGCGCAATACACGGCTCTCCAGCATCCCAGCGCAATACACACCTCTCCTGCCTCCCAGCGCAATACACACCTCTCCTGCATCCCAGCGCAATACACGGCTCTCCAGCATCCCAGCGCAATACACACCTCTCCTGCCTCCCAGCGCAATACGCGGCTCTCCTGCGTCCCAGAGCAATACACGGCTTTCCTGCGTCCCAGCGCAATACGCGGCTTTCCTGCGTCCCAGCGCAATACGCGGCTCTCCTGCGTCCCAGCGCAATACGAGGCTTTCCTGCGTCCCAGCGCAATACACACCTCTCCTGCCTCCCAGCGCAATACGCGGCTCTCCTGCGTCCCAGAGCAATACACGGCTTTCCTGCGTCCCAGCGCAATACACGGCTTTCCTGCGTCCCAGCGCAATACGCGGCTCTCCTGCGTCCCAGCGCAATACGAGGCTTTCCTGCGTCCCAGCGCAATACACGGCTCTCCTGCGTCCCAGCGCAATACGCGGCTCTCCTGCGTCGCAGCGCAATACACGGCTCTCCTGCGTCGCAGCGCAATACACGGCTCTCCTGCGTCGCAGCGCAATACACGGCTCTCCTGCGTCCCAGCGCAATACGCGGCTCTCCTGCATCTCACCCCATGCTACATACAGCTGTAATGCCCCATGCTATACCGTATCACCGCTTACACTCCCACCACACCATGCTCAGGGCTCGACACCACGTGCCGCACTCACAGCCGCACACGTCACTCTGACACTAAAATACCGAGGATCCGGAATATGAAATGCAGCTGCTCCTCCACCGTGGATCCTGGAAAAAGTGGCCGCCCCGTGACCATCTCGTAAAATATGCACCCGACACCCCTACAACAAACAAGGGGGATGTAAACCTGGGTGTAGGGCAACCCAATCCAGTCCCACGTCAGTCCCCCCCACATCATTCCCTGCCTCACGTTGTTCCCCTCCCACATCATTCCGGCCTCAGAGGCATTACCGTCCCACATCATTCCCCTCCCTTATTTACCTCTATCCCAGGAAAAATCTGATATTACTGGGGGGGTTCTTATACCCCCACCCCTCCAAACTACAGCTCTAACCCCCCCAGTTACAGCTCTAATCCCCCCACGTTACAGCTCTAATCCCCCCACGTTACAGCTCTAACCCCCCCACGTTACAGCTCTAATCCCCCACGTTACAGCTCTAATCTCCCCCCACGTTACAGCTCTAATCCCCCCCCCACGTTACAGCTCTAATCCCCCCACGTTACAGCTCTAATCCCCCCTACGTTACAGCTCTAATCCCCCCAGTTACAGCTCTAATCCCCATGTTACAGCTCTAATCCCCCCCACGTTACAGCTCTAATCCCCCACATTACAGCTCTAATCCCCCCACGTTACAGCTCTAACCCCCCCATGTTACAGCTCTAATCCCCCCACGTTACAGCTCTAATCCCCCCACGTTACAGCTCTAACCCCCCCATGTTACAGCTCTAATCCCCCCACGTTACAGCTCTAATCCCCCACGTTACAGCTCTAATCCCCCACATTACAGCTCTAATCCCCCCCACGTTACAGCTCTAATCCCCCCAGTTACAGCTCTAACCCCCACATTACAGCTCTAATCCCCATGTTACAGCTCTAATCCCCCCCACGTTACAGCTCTAATGCCCCCACATTACAGCTTTAACCCCCACGTTACAGCTCTAATCCCCCACGTTAAAGCTCTAATCCACCCCATTTACAGCTCTAATCCCCCACGTTACAGCTCTAATCCCCCACGTTACAGCTCTAATCCCCCACGTTACAGCTCTAACCCCCCAGTTACAGCTCTAATCCCCCCACGTTACAGCTCTAATCCCCCACGTTACAGCTCTAATCCCCCACGTTACAGCTCTAATCCCCCCCACGTTACATCTCTAATCCCCCCACGTTACAGCTCTAATCCCCCACGTTACAGCTCTAATCCCCCCCACGTTACAGCTCTAATCCCCCCAGTTACAGCTCTAACCCCCACATTACAGCTCTAATCCCCATGTTACAGCTCTAATCCCCCCCACGTTACAGCTCTAATCCCCCCACGTTACAGCTCTAATCCCCCACGTTACAGCTCTAATCCCCCCAGTTACAGCTCTAACCCCCACATTACAGCTCTAATCCCCATGTACAGCTCTAATCCCCCCCACGTTACAGCTCTAATCCCCCACATTACAGCTCTAATCCCCCCACGTTACAGCTCTAATCCCCCACGTTACAGCTCTAATCCCCCCACGTTACAGCTCTAATCCCCCACATTACAGCTCTAATCCCCATGTTACAGCTCTAATCCCCCCCACGTTACAGCTCTAATCCCCCACATTACAGCTCTAATCCCCATGTTACAGCTCTAATCCCCCCCACGTTACAGCTCTAATCCCCCCACGTTACAGCTCTAACCCCCCACGTTACAGCTCTAATCCCCCCCACGTTACAGCTCTAACCCCCCACATTACAGCTCTAATCCCCATGTTACAGCTCTAATCCCCCCCACGTTACAGCTCTAATGCCCCCACATTACAGCTCTAACCCCCCACGTTACAGCTCTAATCCCCCCACGTTACAGCTCTAATCCACCCCATTTACAGCTCTAATCCCCCACGTTACAGCTCTAATCCCCCACGTTACAGCTCTAATCCCCCCACGTTACAGCTGTAATCCCCCCAGTTACAGTTCTAACCCCCCCATGTTACAGCTCTAACCCCCACGTTACAGCTCTAATCCCCCCACGTTACAGCTCTAATCCCCCACATTACAGCTCTAATCCCCCCACGTTACAGCTCTAACCCCCCACATTACAGCTCTAATCCCCATGTTACAGCTCTAATCCCCCCACGTTACAGCTCTAATGCCCCCACATTACAGCTCTAACCCCCCACGTTACAGCTCTAATCCCCCCCACGTTACAGCTCTAATCCACCCCATTTACAGCTCTAATCCCCCACGTTACAGCTCTAATCCCCCCACGTTACAGCTCTAATCCCCCACGTTACAGCTCTAATCCCCCCACGTTACAGCTGTAATCCCCCCAGTTACAGCTCTAACCCCCCCATGTTACAGCTCTAACCCCCATGTTACAGCTCTAATCCACCCCACGTTACAGCTCTAATCCCCCCACGTTACAGCTCTAACCCCCCCAGTTACAGCTCTAACCCCCCCAGTTACAGCTCTAACCCCCCACATTACAGCTCTAATCCCCCCATGTTACAGCTCTAACCCCCCACATTACAGCTCTAATCCCCATGTTACAGCTCTAATCCCACACGTTACAGCTCTAATCCCCCCACGTTACAGCTCTAATCCCCCACGTTACAGCTCTAATCCACCCCACATTACAGCTCTAATCCCCCACTTTACAGCTCTAATCCCCCCACGTTACAGCTCTAATCCCCCACATTACAGCTCTAATCCCCCACATTACAGCTCTAATCCCCCCACGTTACAGCTCTAACCCCCCAGTTACAGCTCTAATCCCCCACATTACAGCTCTAATCCCCCCACGTTACAGCTCTAACCCCCCCAGTTACAGCTCTAATCCCCCCAAATTACAGCTCTAATCCCCCACATTACAGCTCTAATCCCCATGTTACAGCTCTAACCCACCCCACGTTACACTCTAATCCCCCCATGTTACAGCTCTAACCCCCCACGTTACAGCTCTAATCCCCCCACGTGTTACAGCTCTAACCCCCCACGTTACAGCTCTAACCCCCCACGTTACAGCTCTAACCCCCCACGTTACAGCTCTAACCCCCCACGTTACAGCTCTAACCCCCCACATTACAGCTCTAACCCCCCACGTTACAGCTCTAACCCCCCACGTTACAGCTCTAATCCCCCCACGTTACAGCTCTAATCCACCCCACATTACAGCTCTAATCCCCCACGTTACAGCTCTAATCCCCCCACGTTACAGCTCTAACCCCCCAGTTACAGCTCTAATCCCCCACATTACAGCTCTAACCCCCCCAGTTACAGCTCTAATCCCCCCAAATTACAGCTCTAATCCCCCACATTACAGCTCTAATCCCCATGTTACAGCTCTAACCCACCCCACGTTACACTCTAATCCCCCCATGTTACAGCTCTAACCCCCCACGTTACAGCTCTAACCCCCCACGTTACAGCTCTAACCCCCCACGTTACAGCTCTAACCCCCCACATTACAGCTCTAACCCCCCACATTACAGCTCTAACCCCCCACGTTACAGCTCTAACCCCCCACGTTACAGCTCTAACCCCCACGTTACAGCTCTAACCCCCCCCATGTTACAGCTCTAATGCCCCATATTAAAGCGCTTATACTCCTATCCCATGTGTTTCAGTCCTTATACCCCCTATGTTCACCCTCTCCCAGTATCACCCGCCTGTAACACGGGGGCTTTAGGGCCACTCACCACATATCGATCTGTGTGGAATATTCTGTGGATCCCAACAGAATGTCCGGGGGCCGATACCACAAGGTCACCACCTCATTGGAGTAAGTCTTGGTGGGGATTGATTTTGCACGAGCCAAACCTGGGAAAGGGGGCGTGATTTAGAGCAGAGGCCTGTGTGACATCATCACTCCCTGCTGTCACCTCATACACCCCTTGTCATCACTCGATCCCGGACTCACCAAAGTCGGCCAGTTTGAGTTCTCCTTTCTCGTTTATCAGCAGATTCTGCGGCTTCAGGTCGCGGTGAAGCACTTTGCGCCGGTGGCAATAGGAAAGACCTCGCAGCAGCTGGTACAGGAAGAGCTGGGGACGAGTAAAACAGGGACACACTGTGTGAACGAGTAAAACAGGGACACACTGTGTGAACGAGTAAAACAGGGACACACTGTGTGAACGAGTAAAACAGGGACACACTGTGTGAACGGGTAAAACAGGGACACACTGTGTGAACGGGTAAAACAGGGACGCACTGTGTGAACGAGTAAAACAGGGACACACTGTGTGAACGGGTAAAACAGGGACACACTGTGTGAACGAGTAAAACAGGGACACACTGTGTGAACGAGTAAAACAGGGACACACTGTGTGAACGAGTATAACAGGGAACGCACTGTGCGAACGAGTAAAACAGGGACGCACTGTGTGAACGGGGTAAAACAGGGACACACTGTGTGAACGAGTAAAACAGGGACGCACTGTGTGAACGAGTAAAACAGGGACACACTGTGTGAACGAGTATAACAGGGACGCACTGTGTGAACGGGTAAAACAGGGACACACACTGTGTGAACGGGTAAAACAGGGACGCACTGTGTGAACGAGTAAAACAGGGACACACTGTGTGAACGGGTAAAACAGGGACACACTGTGTGAACGAGTAAAACAGGGACACACTGTGTGAACGAGTAAAACAGGGACACACTGTGTGAACGAGTATAACAGGGACGCACTGTGCGAACGAGTAAAACAGGGACGCACTGTGTGAACGGGTAAAACAGGGACACACTGTGTGAACGAGTAAAACAGGGACGCACTGTGTGAACGAGTAAAACAGGGACACACTGTGTGAACGGGTAAAACAGGGACGCACTGTGTGAACGAGTAAAACAGGGACACACTGTGTGAACGGGTAAAACAGGGACGCACTGTGTGAACGGGTAAAACAGGGACACACTGTGTGAACGAGTAAAACAGGACGCACTGTGTGAACGGTAAAACAGGGACACACTGTGTGAACGAGTAAAACAGGGACACACTGTGTGAACGAGTAAAACAGGGACACACTGTGTGAACGGGTAAAACAGGGACGCACTGTGTGAACGAGTAAAACAGGGACACACTGTGTGAACGGGTAACAGGGACACACTGTGTGAACGAGTAAAACAGGGACGCACTGTGTGAACGAGTAAAACAGGGACACACTGTGTGAACGGTAAAACAGGGACACACTGTGTGAACGAGTAAAACAGGGACGCACTGTGGTGAACGGGTAAAACAGGGACGCACTGTGTGAACGGGTAAAACAGGGACGCACTGTGTGAACGGGTAAAACAGGGACGCACTGTGTGAACGAGTAAAACAGGGACGCACTGTGTGAACGAGTAAAACAGGGACGCACTGTGTGAACGAGTAAAACAGGGACACACTGTGTGAACGAGTAAAACAGGGACGCACTGTGTGAACGAGTAAAACAGGGACGCACTGTGTGAACGAGTAAAACAGGGACACACTGTGTGAACGAGTAAAACAGGGACACACTGTGTGAACGAGTAAAACAGGGACGCACTGTGTGAACGAGTAAAACAGGGACGCACTGTTGAACGAGTAAAACAGGGACGCACTGTGTGAACGAGTAAAACAGGACGCACTGTGTGAACGAGTAAAACAGGGACGCACTGTGTGAACGGGTAAAACAGGGACGCACTGTGTGAACGAGTAAAACAGGGACGCACTGTGTGAACGAGTAAAACAGGGACGCACTGTGTGAACGAGTAAAACAGGGACACACTGTGTGAACGGGTAAAACAGGGACACACTGTGTGAACGAGTAAAACAGGGACGCACTGTGTGAACGGGTAAAACAGGGACGCACTGTGTGAACGGGTAAAACAGGGACGCACTGTGTGAACGGGTAAAACAGGGACGCACTGTGTGAACGGGTAAAACAGGGACGCACTGTGTGAACGAGTAAAACAGGGACACACTGTGTGAACGGGTAAAACAGGGACGCACTGTGTGAACGAGTAAAACAGGGACACACTGTGTGAACGAGTAAAACAGGGACGCACTGTGTGAACGAGTAAAACAGGGACACACTGTGTGAACGGGTAAAACAGGGACACACTGTGTGAACGAGTAAAACAGGGACGCACTGTGTGAACGGGTAAAACAGGGACACACTGTGTGAACGGGTAAAACAGGGACGCACTGTGTGAACGAGTAAAACAGGGACACACTGTGTGAACGGGTAAAACAGGGACGCACTGTGTGAACGAGTAAAACAGGGACGCACTGTGTGAACGAGTAAAACAGGGACACACTGTGTGAACGAGTAAAACAGGGACGCACTGTGTGAACGAGTAAAACAGGGACACACTGTGTGAACGGGTAAAACAGGGACACACTGTGTGAACGGGTAAAAACAGGGACGCACTGTGTGAACGGGTAAAACAGGGACGCACTGTGTGAACGGGTAAAAACAGGGACGCACTGTGTGAACGAGTAAAACAGGGACACACTGTGTGAACGGGTAAAACAGGGACGCACTGTGTGAACGAGTAAAACAGGGACGCACTGTGTGAACGAGTAAAACAGGGACGCACTGTGTGAACGGGTAAAACAGGGACACACTGTGTGAACGAGTAAAACAGGGACGCACTGTGTGAACGGGTAAAACAGGGACACACTGTGTGAACGGGTAAAACAGGGACGCACTGTGTGAACGAGTAAAACAGGGACACACTGTGTGAACGGGTAAAACAGGGACGCACTGTGTGAACGAGTAAAACAGGGACACACTGTGTGAACGAGTAAAACAGGGACACACTGTGTGAACGGGTAAAACAGGGACGCACTGTGTGAACGGGTAAAACAGGGACGCACTGTGTGAACGAGTAAAACAGGGACGCACTGTGTGAACGAGTAAAACAGGGACGCACTGTGTGAACGGGTAAAACAGGGACGCACTGTGTGAACGGGTAAAACAGGGACACACTGTGTGAACGGGTAAAACAGGGACGCACTGTGTGAACGAGTAAAACAGGGACGCACTGTGTGAACGGGTAAAACAGGGACGCACTGTGTGAACGGGTAAAACAGGGACACACTGTGTGAACGGGTAAAACAGGGACGCACTGTGTGAACGGGTAAAACAGGGACGCACTGTGTGAACGGGTAAAACAGGGACGCACTGTGTGAACGAGTATAACAGGGACACACTGTGTGAACGGGTAAAACAGGGACGCACTGTGTGAACGGGTAAAACAGGGACGCACTGTGTGAACGAGTAAAACCAATATGGTGGAGCTGCTATGTAAGTGAGAACATATGATGCTGCCTGTGCTGAAGCCCCGCCCCTTCCTGAGTGCATGAGAGAGATGAGAGGATGCTGTTGATTGGAGAAAGCCCCACCCTATCTCTCTGTGTGTGTGAGAGGATGCTGTCGGTTGGAGAAAGCCCCGCCCCATCTCTGTGTGTGAGAGAGGATGCTGTTGGTTGGAGAAAGCCCCACCCTATCTCTGTGTGAGAGAGGATGCTGTTGGTTGGAGAAAGCCCCGCCCTATCTCTGTGTGTGTGAGAGGATGCTGTTGGTTGGAGAAAGCCCCGCCCTATCTCTGTGTGTGTGAGAGGATGCTGTTGGTTGGAGAAAGCCCCGCCCTATCTCTGTGTGTGTGTGTGAGAGGATGCTGTTGGTTGGAGAAAGCCCTGCCCTATCTCTGTGTGTGTGTGTGAGAGGATGCTGTGATTGGAGAAAGCCCCGCCCTATCTCTCTGTGTGTGAGAGGATGCTGTTGGTTGGAGAAAGCCCCGCCCCAGCTCTGTGTGTGAGAGGATGCTGTTGGTTGGAGAAAGCCCCGCCCTATCTCTCTGTGTGTGAGAGGATGCTGTTGGTTGGAGAAAGCCCCGCCCCAGCTCTGTGTATGTGAGAGGATGCTGTTGGTTGGAGAAAGCCCCGCCCCAGCTCTGTGTATGTGAGAGGATGCTGTTGATTGGAGAAAGCCCCGCCCTATCTCTCTGTGTGTGTGAGAGGATGCTGTGATTGGAGAAAGCCCCGCCCCATCTCTGTGTATATGAGAGGATGCTGTTGGTCGGAGAAAGCCCCGCCCTATCTCTCTGTGTGTGTGAGAGGATGCTGTGATTGGAGAAAGCCCCGCCCTATCTCTGTGTATATGAGAATGCTGTTGGTCGGAGAAAGCCCTGCCCTATCTCTCTGTGTGTGTGAGAGGGCGGGGCTTTCTCCAACCGACACCATCCTATCTATGTGTGTGAGAGGATGCTGTTGATAGGGCGTTGCTTTCTCCAATCTGTGTGTGTGAGAGAGGTTTGTCTATCTGTGTGTGAGAGAGGTTTGTCTGAGGTAACAGAAAGCCCCGCCCTATCTGTGTGTGAGAGAGAGAGGTTTGTCTGAGGTAACAGAAAGCCCCGCCCTATCTGTGTGTGAGAGAGGTTTGTCTGAGGTAACAGAAAGCCCCGCCCTATCTGTGTGTGAGAGAGGTTTGTCTGAGGTAACAGAAAGCCCCGCCCTATCTGTGTGAGAGAGAGGTTTGTCTGAGGTAACAGAAAGCCCCGCCCTGAGGTAACAGAAAGCCCCGCCCTATCTGTGTGTGAGAGAGAGGTTTGTCTGAGGTAACAGAAAGCCCCGCCCTATCTGTGTGTGAGAGAGGTTTGTCTGAGGTAACAGAAAGCCCCGCCCTATCTGTGTGTGAGAGAGGTTTGTCTGAGGTAACAGAAAGCCCCGCCCTATCTGTGTGAGAGAGAGGTTTGTCTGAGGTAACAGAAAGCCCCGCCCTGAGGTAACAGAAAGCCCCGCCCTATCTGTGTGTGAGAGAGAGGTTTGTCTGAGGTAACAGAAAGCCCCGCCCTATCTGTGTGTGAGAGAGGTTTGTCTGAGTTAACAGAAAGCCGCCATGAAACTGTCTGTTAATAAACAGTGACCTATTAATACAAAGGCGTATCTGAATCGTGTCAGTACTTAACAAATGGCGACGAGGATTTACCACATAAACCCACAGGAACAGTAGTATAGCAGTACTGAAACAGGAAAGATGGCACAGATTGGAGTTTTACACGTTTTTAACCCAGATTTAGAGGAATGGGGAGCACGGATTGAACGACTTTTGACCGGTTTACAGAGGTAAATGATGTTGCTCAAGATAAAAAGTTCCAGTTTTCCTGATAGGTCAGACAGCGTATGGGACAATTGGTGATTTGTTACATCTGATTAAAGCAGCCGCTAAATCACTATCAGTCACTAATCACTGGAGATTGCTGAACCATTTCAATCCTATAGCAGGAAGCCGCCACAACATGAAAACATTCAGTCACATGCTATGGCTTTAAGGAAACGCTCCGGCACGTGTGGGTTTGGAGAAAACCCACCTATTGCTTTACAAGACCTGCTTGTAATGGACTGAAAGATGCTCATATACACAAAAGATTATTAACCCAAGAAAACTTAACTTTACACAGAGCTACTGAGATTACTATAAGCATGGAGCTGCCAGACATACAGTTACTAAATGACCGGCAGCCAGAGATACAGTTACTAAATGACCGTCAGCCAGAGATACAGTTACTAAATGACCGGCAGCCAGAGATACACAGTAACTAAATGACCGGCAGCCAGAGATACACAGTTACTAAATGACCGGCAGCCAGAGATACAGTTACTAAATGACCGGCAGCCAGAGATACACAGTTACTAAATGACCGGCAGCCAGAGATACACAGTTACTAAATGACCGGCAGCCAGAGATACACAGTTACTAAATGACCGGCAGCCAGAGATGCACAGTTACTAAATGACCGGCAGCCAGAGATACACAGTTACTAAATGACCGGCAGCCAGAGATACACAGTTACTAAATGACCGGCAGCCAGAGATACAGTTACTAAATGACCGGCAGCCAGAGATACACAGTTACTAAATGACCGGCAGCCAGAGATACAGTTACTAAATGACCGGCAGCCAGAGATACACCGTTACTAAATGACCGGCAGCCAGAGATACACAGTTACTAAATAACTGTCAGCCAGAGATACAGTTACTAAATGACCAGCAGCCAGAGATACACAGTTACTAAATGACCGGCAGCCAGAGATACACAGTTACTAAATGACCGGCAGCCAGAGATACACAGTTACTAAATGACCGGCAGCCAGAGATACACAGTTACTAAATGACCGGCAGCCAGAGATACACAGTTACTAAATGACCGGCAGCCAGAGTTACACAGTTACTAAATGACCGGCAGCCAGAGATACACAGTTACTAAATGACTGGAAGAGATACACAGTTACTAAATGACCGGCAGCCAGAGATACACAGTTACTAAATGACCGGCAGCCAGAGATACACAGTTACTAAATGACCGGCAGCCAGAGATACACAGTTACTAAATGACCGGCAGCCAGAGATACACAGTTACTAAATGACCGGCAGCCAGAGATACACAGTTACTAAATGACCGGCAGCCAGAGATACACAGTTACTAAATGACCGGCAGAGATACACAGTTACTAAATGACTGGAAGAGATACATAGTTACTAAATGACCGGCAGAGATACACAGTTACTAAATGACCGGCAGAGATACATAGTTACTAAATGACCGGCAGAGATACACAGTTACTAAATGACCGGCAGAGATACACAGTTACTAAATGACCGGCAGAGATACACAGTTACTAAATGACCGGCAGAGATACACAGTTACTAAATGACCGGCAGAGATACACAGTTACTAAATGCTCATGTAGTGCGAAACACAGGAATAAAACAGGAAGAAATCTATACAATGTCACTAACCTGGCCTAAAACGGACACACGGTGTGAACAGGTAAAACAGGGACACAGTGTAAACAGGTAAAACAGGGACACATGGTGTAAACAGGTGAAACGGACACAGTGTGTAAACAGGTAAAGCAGGGACACATGGTGTAAACAGGTAAAACAGGGACACAGTGTGTAAACAGGGAAAACAGGGACACATTGTGTAAACAGGTAAAACAGGGACACAGTGTGTAAACAGGTGAAACAAGGATACACGGCGTAAACGGGGGACACGGTTTGAGCCCTCACTGGACTGGGTTCCCTTTGTCCTTCATCCTGAAGCTCTCCCACCTCTCTAGGTGTCCTCCACCCTCCTCACCTTGACATTGTGAAGGTTTATGAGATTTCCGCAGTCATCCAGATACTGCTTCAGATCCTTATCCTGAAAATCAAAACCATGATTACTGATACTGGATCCAGAACATCCCGAAAAGGAGTCCAACCCACAACCAACCCACGACCAAAACCGCAGCCTCCTCTCCAGCCACTATCCTACACTCACCCTCCACACGCTGCCTCCTCTCCCTCCACTATCCTACACTCACCCTCCACACGCTGCCTCCTCTCCCTCCACTACCTGGCACTAACCCTCCACGCGCTGCCTTCTCTCCCACCACTACCCGGCACTACCCCTCCATGCGCTGCCTGCTCTCCCTCCACTACCCGGCACTAACCCTCCACGCGCTGCCTCCTCTCCCACCACTACCCGGCACTAACCCTCCACGCGCTGCCTCCTCTCCCACCACTACCCGGCACTAACCCTCCACACGCTGCCTCCTCTCCCACCACTACCCGGCACTAACCCTCGACACGCTGCCTCCTCTCCCACCACTACCCGGCACTAACCCTCCACACGCTGCCTTCTCTCCCTCCACTACCCGGCACTAACCCTCCACACGCTGCCTTCTCTCCCTCCACTACCCGGCACTAACCCTTCACACGCTGCCTACTCTCCCACCACTACCCGGCACTACCCCTCCATGCGCTGCCACCACTACCCGGCACTAACCCTCCACGCGCTGCCTCCTCTCCCTTTCCGTGCTCTGTCTTTAACACCTTACCAAATACTCAAAGACGAGTGTGAGTGTCCTCTCGGTGTGGATGATGTCGTGCAAAGTAACGATATTCGCGTGTTTCAGATCTTTCAGGAGCGAAACTGAAAAGAGAGAGAAACCGAGTGAAGGCGAGAGACGACCGGACCTCAGATCACACCGCGTCCTCCATACACTGACCTCACGCTGGAGCGCACCAGAGGAGAAGGCGGACAGAGATCGGCATGAGATGGATCATCTGGAACCTCCAGAACCAGACCCGGTAATCTCTGAGGGGTCTGCACACCGGATCCCACACACTGTAACTGCCTTCTGGGATCATTTACATCACTACCGGCAAACATGGGCAAAATTTACATCCCAACCTAAAAACTGTCAGTGGGGGCTCTAGAATGACAGAGGACCATGGGAGATGTAGTTCTACAACAGCTGGGGATGTGGCTTTAGGTCAACCAGCTCTGGCTGATAGAAATACAATTTAACAGCTTAGATGGGAAATGTTGTCATGATACGTCCTAACCCGGGAAGCCTGGGGCGGGAGGTACTCACCCTCTCGGATGGCCGTACACGGAGCCCCCTCCTCATGCTCCAGACGGATCTCTTTTAGAGCCACCAAATTCTCAGTCAGTTTACTGCGGCCCTTATACACCGTGGCGTAGGTTCCCTAAAATGAAACCCACAGTCAAACGCAATCCCGACACCGGTACACAGGGGGGTCACCACAAGCCGACTGAGACCCCCTACATACCCTCTGCTGTAAGCTCCTGTGAGCCGGACCCTCTGCTCCTCTAGATTGTAAACTCCTGTGAGCCGGACCCTCTGCTCCTCTAGATTGTAAGCTCCTGTGAGCCGGACCCTCTGCTCCTCTAGATTGTAAACTCCTGTGAGCCGGATCCTCTGCTCCTCTAGATTGTAAACTCCTGTGAGCCGGACCCTCTGCTCCTCTAGATTGTAAGCTCCTGTGAGCCGGACCCTCTGCTCCTCTAGATTGTAAACTCCTGTGAGCCGGACCCTCTGCTCCTCTAGATTGTAAACTCCTGTGAGCCGGGCCCTCTGCTCCTCTAGATTGTAAGCTCCTATGAGCCGGACTCTCTGCTCCTCTAGATTGTAAGCTCCTGTGAGCCGGACCCTCTGCTCCTCTAGATTGTAAGCTCCTGTGAGCCGGACCCTCTGCTCCTCTAGATTGTAAGCTCCTGTGAGCCGGACCCTCTGCTCCTCTAGATTGTAAGCTCCTGTGAGCCGGACCCTCTGCTCCTCTAGATTGTAAGCTCCTGTGAGCCGGGTCCTCTGCTCCTCTAGATTGTAAGCTCCTGTGAGCCGGACCCTCTGCTCCTCTAGATTGTAAGCTCCTGTGAGCCGGACCCTCTGCTCCTCTAGATTGTAAGCTCCTGTGAGCCAGGCCCTCTGCTCCTCTAGATTGTAAGCTCCTGTAAGCCGGACCCTCTGCTCCTCTAGATTGTAAGCTCCTGTGAGCCGACCCTCTGCTCCTCTAGATTGTAAACTCCTGTGAGCCGGACCCTCTGCTCCTCTAGATTGTAAACTCCTGTGAGCCGGACCCTCTGCTCCTCTAGATTGTAAGCTCCTGTGAGCCGGACCCTCTGACCTCTAGATTGTAAGCTCCTGTGAGCCGGACCCTCTGCTCCTCTAGATTGTAAGCTCCTGTGAGCCGGGTCCTCTGCTCCTCTAGATTGTAAACTCCTGTGAGCCGGACCCTCTGCTCCTCTAGATTGTAAGCTCCTGTGAGCCGGACCCTCTGCTCCTCTAGATTGTAAGCTCCTGTGAGCCGGACCCTCTGCTCCTCTAGATTGTAAGCTCCTGTGAGCGCGGACCCTCTGCTCCTCTAGATTGTAAGCTCCTGTGAGCCGGACCCTCTGCTCCTCTAGATTGTAAGCTCCTGTGAGCCGGGCCCTCTGCTCCTCTAGATTGTAAGCTCCTGTGAGCCGGGCCCTCTGCTCCTCTAGATTGTAAGCTCCTGTGAGCCGGGTCCTCTGCTCCTCTAGATTGTAAACTCCTGTGAGCCGGACCCTCTGCTCCTCTAGATTGTAAGCTCCTGTGAGCCGGACCCTCTGCTCCTCTAGATTGTAAACTCCTGTGAGCCGGGTCCTCTGCTCCACTAGATTGTAAGCTCCTGTGAGCCGGATCCTCTGCTCCTCTAGATTGTAAGCTCCTGTGAGCGGGTCCTCTGCTCCTCTAGATTGTAAGCTCCTGTGAGCCGGACCCTCTGCTCCTCTAGATTGTAAGCTCCTGTGAGCCGGACCCTCTGCTCCTCTAGATTGTAAACTCCTGTGAGCCGGATCCTCTGCTCCTCTAGATTGTAAACTCCTGTGAGCCGGACCCTCTGCTCCTCTAGATTGTAAGCTCCTGTGAGCCGGACCCTCTGCTCCTCTAGATTGTAAGCTCCTGTGAGCCGGACCCTCTGCTCCTCTAGATTGTAAGCTCCTGTGAGCCGGACCCTCTGCTCCTCTAGATTGTAAGCTCCTGTGAGCCGGGCCCTCTGCTCCTCTAGATTGTAAGCTCCTGTGAGCCGGGTCCTCTGCTCCTCTAGATTGTAAACTCCTGTGAGCCGGACCCTCTGCTCCTCTAGATTGTAAACTCCTGTGAGCCGGACCCTCTGCTCCTCTAGATTGTAAACTCCTGTGAGCCGGGTCCTCTGCTCCTCTAGATTGTAAACTCCTGTGAGCCGGACCCTCTGCTCCTCTAGATTGTAAGCTCCTGTGAGCCGGACCCTCTGCTCCTCTAGATTGTAAACTCCTGTGAGCCGGGTCCTCTGCTCCACTAGATTGTAAGCTCCTGTGAGCCGGATCCTCTGCTCCTCTAGATTGTAAGCTGCTGTGAGTCGGGCCCTCTGCTCCTCTAGATTGTAAACTCCTGTGAGCCGGATCCTCTGCTCCACTAGATTGTAAGCTCCTGTGAGCCGGGCCCTCTGCTCCACTAGATTGTAAGCTCCTGTGAGTCGGGCCCTCTGCTCCTCTAGATTGTAAGCTCCTGTGAGCCGGGCCCTCTGCTCCTCTAGATTGTAAACTCCTGTGAGCCGGGTCCTCTGCTCCACTAGATTGTAAGCTCCTGTGAGCCGGACCCTCTGCTCCTCTAGATTGTAAGCTCCTGTGAGCCGGACCCTCTGCTCCTCTAGATTGTAAGCTCCTGTGAGCCGGACCCTCTGCTCCACTAGATTGTAAGCTCCTGTGAGCCGGGCCCTCTGCTCCACTAGATTGTAAACTCCTGTGAGCCGGACCCTCTGCTCCTCTAGATTGTAAGCTCCTGTGAGCCAGGCCCTCTGCTCCTCTAGATTGTAAGCTCCTGTGAGCCGACCCTCTGCTCCTCTAGATTGTAAGCTCCTGTGAGCCGGACCCTCTGCTCCTCTAGATTGTAAGCTCCTGTGAGCCGGACCCTCTGCTCCTCTAGATTGTAAGCTCCTGTGAGCCGGGCCCTCTGCTCCTCTAGATTGTAAGCTCCTGTGAGCCGGGTCCTCTGCTCCTCTAGATTGTAAGCTCCTGTGAGCCGGACCCTCTGCTCCTCTAGATTGTAAACTCCTGTGAGCCGGGTCCTCTGCTCCACTAGATTGTAAGCTCCTGTGAGCCGGATCCTCTGCTCCTCTAGATTGTAAGCTCCTGTGAGCCGGGCCCTCTGCTCCTCTAGATTGTAAGCTCCTGTGAGCCGGACCCTCTGCTCCTCTAGATTGTAAGCTCCTATGAGCCGGGCCCTCTGCTCCTCTAGATTGTAAGCTCCTGTGAGCCGGACCCTCTGCTCCTCTAGATTGTAAGCTCCTGTGAGCCGGACCCTCTGCTCCTCTAGATTGTAAGCCGGACCCTCTGCTCCTCTAGATTGTAAGCTCCTGTGAGCCGGGCCCTCTGCTCCTCTAGATTGTAAGCTCCTGTGAGCCGGGCCCTCTGCTCCACTAGATTGTAAGCTCCTGTGAGCCAGACCCTCTGCTCCTCTAGATTGTAAGCTCCTGTGAGCCGGACCCTCTGCTCCTCTAGATTGTAAGCTCCTGTGAGCCGGACCCTCTGCTCCTCTAGATTGTAAGCTCCTGTGAGCCGGACCCTCTGCTCCTCTAGATTGTAAACTCCTGTGAGCCGGACCCTCTGCTCCTCTAGATTGTAAACTCCTGTGAGCCGGACCCTCTGCTCCTCTAGATTGTAAGCTCCTGTGAGCCGGACCCTCTGCTCCTCTAGATTGTAAGCTCCTGTGAGCCGGACCCTCTGCTCCTCTAGATTAACTCAGAATCTCATGATCCCTCCCAGCACATGGCATCATGGATGCCTTGATGCGATTTGGCTGTTCGGCAGCGTTCATATACATCACATATAATCTGTAGAGATGTGCGTTTCATTAGTTTCAGGTCAAAATTTGGACAAAATTTACTGATTGATATTTTGGAAGCATGTCCGAAATAATGCCTCGGTTCCGTCTGAAACGGAACTAAATATAACGTGTTGATTCGTTTTTTACGAATTGATTCGTTATACCATTTCACTTAGATTCAGCAGCATCACGTCCCTGTTCATTGGCCGTGAATCTGTTGTATTCAGCATCACAGGCCATGGACAGCGCCATGGTGCCGTACGGTGCCTGTTCTGCGGCAGTGAAGTACGGTGCCTGTTCGGCGGCTGTGACATACTGTGCCCGTTCGGTGGCAGTGAAATATGGTGCTGTTCGGCGGCAGTGAAATACGGTGCCTGTTTGGTGGCAGTGAAATACAGTGCCTGTTCGGTGGCAGTGAAATACGATGTTGTTCGGTGGCAGTGAAATACAGTGCCTGTTCGGTGGCAGTGAAATACGATGTTGTTCGGTGGCAGTGAAATACAGTGCCTGTTCGGTGGCAGTGAAATACGATGTTGTTCGGTGGCAGTGAAATACAGTGCCTGTTCGGTGGCAGTGAAATACGATGTTGTTCGGTGGCAGTGAAATACGATGCTGTTCGGTGGCAGTGAAATACGATGCTGTTTGGTGGCAGTGAAATACGATGCTGTTTGGTGGCAGTGAAATACGGTGCCTTTTCGGTGGCAGTGAAATACAGTGCCTGTTCCGCAGCAGTGAAATACGGTGCTGTTCGGCGGCAGTGAAATACGGTGCCTTTTCGGTGGCAGTGAAATACAGTGCCTGTTCCGCAGCAGTGAAATACGTGCCTGTTCGGCAGTGAAATACAGTGCCTGTTCCACAGCAGTGAAATACGGTGGCTGTTCGGCAGTGAATTCCCCCATAGAGAAGCAATGGTTAATCTATTCACATTAAACAGCAGAAAAATGTCAGTGAAATGCCCTGATGTTCAGTGGTTTCATTCGACAGGTTTAATCAGGCGAATCCCATAGGTTTCAATGTAAAAAATATTCCTGGTTTTTTTTTTTGAGAAAGGATTTTAGCAGTAAGGATACATTGATATTTCTCTGGTTTTCAGTATGTCCTGGGTGGCAAGAATATACCGTTAGGTGTCTTGCCAAGGACACTTACTGGAGAGGTTGCTCGCCGGGATCGAACCCATGTCTCCACAGGCTCTCTCCATGCAGAGCAGTGACATTACCTCTACTCCACCCAGCCGGTAATTTTAATTCAATATCTAATAAACCATTTATTATTTGAATCTGCAGCAAAAATTCTCTTTATTGATATTTTTAGAATTTTTAGATTTTTTTTTTGGTGAAATGTTTGGATTCCTAATTATTTTAAAACAACAAGGCTTTTTTCTTTGCCGAATGCAGCAGTTTTTTTTTCTTTCCTTCAGTCTGGCTGCGTTCAGCGGGTGCTGTCCTCGGTGCTGAATAGGTTTCAGCACCAAGGACAGGGGGATTACGTATCCTTTTATTTTTTTTACCCTAATCTAAGTAATTAATTCATCTGTTTCACGTCCCGAAATAACGAATCAAAACGAAATAACCAGAACCTCAAAAAAGACACAGGCAAAGAACAAGGGAGGAATTTTCAACTTAACCAATAAGACTCTCACTAGAGAACAGGAGAATGTCTTAAAAAAGGGCCTCAAGTTTGCTCCCACCAACCATATGAGCCAGTTTGATTTCTATATCGATCTTCAAAGATTTAAGAGAAATCTATGCTTGAAGAAGTATTTCCTCAAAAATCCAGGAGAGAGGATAGAACCCCTGGAAGTATACAAACATACGGGTCTGAAAGAAAAATCTCTATTCTTCCCAAAATCTATGCTCTCGCAGGAGATTAGCACCTTTGAAAAAATGGTGCTACAAGATTTAGGGAAGATTAAAACCATCAAGAAAAGGAACAACTTGACCAAACAAGAAACTAAAGCCCTTAAAGAATTGACAGAAGATAAGGGACTGATAATAAAACCAGCTGACAAGGGGGGAGGAACAGTGATTTTATCCGTCAAGTATTACGAAAAAGAAGCATATAGAATTCTTAATGACGATACCACCTACAAAAAACTCAAGAATGACCCAACAGGAGAGATCAAGGACAGATTCGATGAGTACCTAGATAGGGGATACGCCTTGGGCATCATCAATGATAAAGAATTCAAGTATCTAAAGATCACCTACCCAAGACGACCGGTATTCTACCACTTGCCAAGAATTCATAAGAACCAGACCGAACCACCTGGGAGGCCAATTGTTTCCGGGATCGAATCGGTTTCCAGTAGAGTCTCAGAATACATAGACTTACTCCTACAGCCATAGGTAATCAAGGCAGAGTCACATCTGAAGGATACATCAGCATCCTACAAGAACTGGAAAAAATTGAATGGGAGGAACACTTTATCCTCGTCACCAGTGACGTAGAATCATTGTACAGCAACGTCCCGCATGATGAAGGGACCGCGGCAGTGAAATATATACTGGAAAGGACCCAAGAGCTCCTACCCGAACAGATAGAATACATTCTAGAAGGCATCAACCTCATACTGAACAACAACTACTTTTGGTTCAATAACAACTTCTACCTCCAGACTAAGGGGACCACTATGGGGACTAAATTTGCCCCTAGCTTCGCCAACCTTTTTATGACCTGCTGGGAGGAACCTTTGATACAGAATGGGGGAATCAACATCATACTGTATAAAAGGTATATAGACGACATCCTGATGATCTGGTGGGGGACCAAATCTGCAACTCTTCCTGGAAGAAATGAACAAAAAGAACAAGAACATCCAGCTGGATAGCAAGTGGACTAGAGAAGAAATAGATTTTTTGGACCTAACAATATACGTGACCGACAACCAATTAGCCACCAGAACCTACTTCACACAAGTAGACTGCAATATCTTCATCGAAAAGTCCAG
The DNA here is from genome assembly GCA_009667805.1 of Leptobrachium leishanense. Taxonomy (NCBI): domain Eukaryota; kingdom Metazoa; phylum Chordata; class Amphibia; order Anura; family Megophryidae; genus Leptobrachium; species Leptobrachium leishanense. The sequence goes on from RXON01002944.1 coordinate 67,144, forward strand.
CTGCCATTTAGACCAGTGGTTGGTGAGTGTCCCGAAAAGCCAAATGTTAAGAGTCAAAAGAAACTGCACCAAATCGGATGATTTCGAGATACAGGCGAACAAGCTCCAAGAAGCTTTTGAAGAAAAGGGATATGATAAATCTAAATTAGAGGCTACTAAAGAAGAAGTGAGAAGAATCGACAGAAAAGAACTGCTGAAATATAAACATAGAGACCAACATGCGACAAAGCCAAAGCATCCCTTCATTTATACCTTCAACCAACAGAATCAGGAAATTAGAAAAGCGGTCACCAAATATTGGCCCATTCTGAAACAAGACCCTGCACTGAAGGAGATCCTTCCAGAGAAACCATCTTTCCTTTGTCGTGGTACAAAGAACATCAAAAGAATGATTACCAAGAGTGAACATCCAGGACAGAAAATGACAAGAAATCATTACCAGATGGAAAAAGGTTTCTACGGGTGCGGAAACTTTTTGAGCTGCAGGAGTACTGGCAATAAAAACGGCACATATCAGAGGTCACTAGTAAAGACGGAAAATGGAAGATACAAGATGTCCTCCTGACCTGTTTTTCAAATAATGTGATCAATTTACTGATTGGCCCTTGTGGACTAAGATATATAGGACGAACCACTAGAGCCCTTAATATCAGGATCAGAGAACACATCCGCAACATATCGAAGGGCCTGGAAACCCACAGTGTTCCCTCACATTTTAAAAAAAATGCATAATTGCGAACCTAAGAATCTTCAGTTCCTGGCTATAAAAAAGATCCACAACCCAAGAAGAGGGGGCGATATAGCCAAGATCCTAGGATGCGAAGAAATGACTAATCTACGAATTTGATACCCTGATTCCTAGTGGCCTGAACTTTGAGATCTGCCACTTCCTATAACTTAGTAAACTATTAGACCAAACCAACACATAAGCCCACCGAGCACCTCTGCCCTCCCCTCCAATACTGCAAAGTGATCATCGCCATTCCATTCTCTCCCGACGGTCCCACTGTCTAAAGGACCTCTATTCCACCCAATAGTTTAGGTGTGCAACCAGTGACCTCCGTCAACCTACCACCTATCTTGGACTACAAGAGGGCGCCCTCCCTTCCTTTTCCCCACAGACCTACCCCCATAGTAACCTAGTATGGACCCTGTCCGGGCTCAACATTTTAACCTCATGGCACATCTAACTAAGACCAATTAGGCAACTAAAACGAGCTCATTGGCTATATTTAGAAAGGACCAGGACATGCAAACTGTACTTGTGTATAATCGGTACTCTACAGTCCATCCCTTATTGTTATATGTTAAAGTTGTGACAATCAATCCCTGTTAGGCTAGGGTCAGACGAACGCATTTTCGCGTTGTCTGTGAAAAAGTGCGTTTCGAACGAATGGACGCATTTTTTCACGGAGTACGCGATAGCGTCATACGATGCGCATTTGCATCCGTGATTTTGTACGGATCATCAATAAAACACTTTGTGGCATCTGGACGTTATGTTGGCCGGACATTAGCAGTGTCTGACATCTCCAATTCACGCAAACACGCCGCTAGCGGACGCAGCGCACTCTGTACAACCGTACTAGAGTTTTACGTTCTCGACAAAATGCGTTCGTTTTCCACTTGCGTTGCGCAGGCCGGACTTTTGTGGCGACCGTACTTCGTATTTGGCCGTCATTGCCTGGCACTTGCTGCTAGCACGGCCGTGATTAAGTGCGCCAGAACGCGCGTTCGCACTGCTCAGTCTGACCCTAGCCTTACCGGGGAGTTTGTAATAACCATGTACATGCCTCCAACCCTATATATGTTCCATTCATCTGACCTAACAATAGACATCACTATCTCATTATGCAAAAGAAAGGGCAAAATAATTCTGCTCATTTCTGTTTGTGTCCGTTTTTCATACGCCATCGACCCATTTAGTACATTTAGACCATACTGGCTTAAAACGCATAGAGAGGACGCAACTGTACCTTTATTACAATATCCATCCGATCTATTAGTCATACTTTTGTAATCGCCGAATTACTCCTGTCTTCCTTGCCATATGAAAATCGCCCAGCGGAAAAGATCGAATCGCCCAGCGGAAACTAACAAATCCACTTAAGGACAGGGCACGCAAGAACTCCGATCTACATCCAGCCAAGGATAGAGTGAAACCAGGATGACGTCATCAGCACGAGACGAGAGACTGAGTGGAACCGCGCGCATGCGCAATACAGTGGCGAAAGGGAAAGTGAAAGCTTCCCGCCGCAAAGACAGTTTAAAAGTTCTACGCCAAGGCATAGGGGGTATCCAATTGATGAAGCTGGCCAGGGAGCCGGCGAAATGCGTCTTGGAAACCCCAATGCTATACACCAGACATTTTTATTTTTGTTTTATCCATTTTATATGCTCTTACTTATTTTGTTTTGATCTGCCCAGTAATAAATCTGTGTAAAAATCCCACTTCATCCAGCCGCTATTTTTTCATAAACGCCGCCAGGAACTAAAAGCACCACGAGAGGGGAACTTTGCAGATTCATCTGGATGAGGCCGCTTGGGAAAAAACGAGCAACTAATTAGCAGACATCAAAAGGGATGTAAGGCACGTTCTGACAGATCTGGCAGTATCTACCAACCAGTAATGTTTTTTTATCAGAGCTATATTACTTGACAGACCCGGACGCACTATTAATCCCACTCTTTTTTCTCGGAGGGATCTTGGAGGGATGAGAGAAGCAGAGGCTGTCAAGGGATAAGGCAACAACGCAGAACACCAGAGAACCTTTCCACTATAGACTTTATAAACTAATAAACCGTTTATTATTTTAATCTGCAGCAAAAAGTCTCTTTATTGATATTTTTAGAATTTTTAGATATTATTTTTTTTTGGTGACATTTTTGGATTCCTAATTATTTTAAAACAACAAGGCTTTTTTCTTTGCCGAATGCAGCATGTTTTTTTTTCTCTCCTTCAGTCTGGCTGTGTTCAGCGGGTGCTGTCCTCGGTGCTGAATAGGTTTCAGTACCAAGGACAGGGGGATCACGTATTTTTTTTACCCTAATCTAACAGGGTTATCCAAAGAGATTCGAAAAGTCACCGCACGTTCGGTGACTTTTCGTTCTCTTCAATTCGGTTCCTTTTGCCGATTGCATTTCGGTGACCCTGCGGTGTATTCAGCAAAGAGCACAGGGTCCCCGAATTGCAGGGAAAAGCTGCCGAAAAACTGACGAAAACTAACCGAATGCACGCTGAAAACAAGCAAAAACATCTGGATTAACCTTCGGAAAAGCCGAATAGGAGCCGAACAGGAGCCGAAAAGGAGCCGAATCACACAGAGCCGAAGCAGCTGTGACGTAGAGGAGGCAGTGAATAAATTAGAAAAACCATTTGTATGAATCTGGGAAAAAGAAACGCTGTTTGCAAAGAAACTACTGAGCGAAAATGTCTGAAATGTTCACAGGAGGTCCAGGGAATGATAATAAAGAGGGCTGTTACAAAAAAAATAAGTAAACTGAAAAAAAAAAAAAAAAAAAATCGGACTTTTAAAAAAAAAAAAAAAAAAATCTGAAAAATGCTTAAAGTATCCTAAAAAATCTATAAATAAAGAGACTCTTTGCTGCAGAATTTTATAATGAACGGTTTATTAGATATTGAATTAAAACGGGAATATTTTTAACATTGAAGTCTATGGGATTCTCCTGAATAAACCTGCCGAATTAAACCACCGAATGGCAGGGCATTAGGGGAACCTTTCACTGCTGGTTTGTGTTCTCTGAATAGCCGAAGCATTGCTTCTCTATGGGGATTTCACTGCCCTCGAACAGGCACCGAACAGGCACCGTATGTTCAGGCAATTCGCCAGGATTTGGCGAATTGCCTGCTCTCTGGATAGCCGAATGGCCAGGAAAGGTAACCGAACGCTGATTTTCAGCGTTCGGTTACCTTTCTCAAGCAATTCGGATCTCTTTGGATAACCCTGTAAGTAATTAATTCATCTATTTCACGTCCCGAAATAACGATTCACAACGAAATTACGAATCACAACGAAATAGCGAATCAAAACGAAATAGCGAATCACCACGAAATATCGAATCACAACTAAATAACGACTCAACACAAAATAACGAATCAAAACAAAATAACGAATCAAAACGAAATAACGAATCACAACGAAATAACATATCAAAACAAAATAAGGAATCGAAATGAAATAACGAATCGAAACAAAATAACGAATCATAACGAATGAACATGAAATGATGAATCAAAACGAAATAAAGAATCAAATTGAAATAACGAATCACAACAAAATAACGAATCAAAATGAAATAACGAATCGAAACAAAATAACGAATCATAACGAATGAACATGAAATGCCGAATCAAAACAAAATAACAAATCACCAAGAAATAACGAATCACCACGAAATAACGAATCAAAACGAAATAACGAATCACAACGAAATAACATATCAAAACAAAATAAGGAATCAAATTGAAATAACGAATCACAACAAAATAACGAATCAAAAGGAAATAACGAATCGAAACAAAATAACGAATCATAACGAATGAACATGAAATGCCGAATCAAAACAAAATAACAAATCACCAAGAAATAACGAATCACCACGAAATAACGAATCAAAACGAAATAACGAATCACAACGAAATAACATATCAAAACAAAATAAGGAATCAAAATGAAATAACGAATCGAAACAAAATAACGAATCATAACGAATGAACATGAAATGCCGAATCAAAACAAAATAACGAATCACCACGAAATAACGAATCAAAACGAAATAACGAATCAAATTGAAATAGCGAATCACGGTAACATAATGGAAGCACCGAAACAAACTAAAAAGCAGATTGATACGAAACAAAACAAAATGTTTCGTTGTGCACATGTCTAATAATCTGAGATCACGACGGTGACTATTCTCCCTCGTTTATGTTGGGTAAATATGTGAACACACAAACCTCTCCCAGCTTATCCAGCTTCACGTACGTCTCCAGCTTCCCGAAGCCGATTTCTGACTGCAGAGAGGTGAGAGAGAGGAAGGGGTTAAACCGTCGTGTCCTGCTCGCACCTCCATTGTTACCTTTACTCCGTGCGTTTCTATGTCTTTGTGTTTCCTTTTCATCCCCTTAATTCACACGCAACAAATAATCCATTGTGATCCCATAACTGTGCATTTTTTTTTTGAGATAGGATTTTAGCAGGAAGGATACATTGAGATTTCTCTGGTTACCATGAAGGATACATTGAGATTTCTCTGGTTACCATGAAGGATACATTGAGATTTCTCTGGTTTTACAAGAAGGATACATTGAGATTTCTCTGGTTTCCCGGGAAGGATACATTGAGATTTCTCTGGTTTTCTAGGAAGGATACATTGAGATTTCTCTGGTTTCCAGGAAGGATACATTGAGATTTCTCTGGTTTTCCAGGAAGGATACATTGAGATTTCTCTGGTTTCCCGGAAGGATACATTGAGATTTCTCTGGTTTCCCAGGAAGGATACATTGAGATTTCTCTGGTTACCATGAAGGATACATTGAGATTTCTCTGGTTTTACAAGAAGGATACATTGAGATTTCTCTGGTTTTACAAGAAGGATACATTGAGATTTCTCTGGTTACCATGAAGGATACATTGAGATTTCTCTGGTTTTACAAGAAGGATACATTGAGATTTCTCTGGTTTTACAAGAAGGAAACATTGAGATTTCTCTGGTTTTACAAGAAGGATACATTGAGATTTCTCTGGTTTTCCAGGAAGGATACATTGAGATTTCTCTGGTTTTACAAGAAGGATACATTGAGATTTCTCTGGTTTTACAAGAAGGATACATTGAGATTTCTCTGGTTACCATGAAGGATACATTGAGATTTCTCTGGTTTTACAAGAAGGATACATTGAGATTTCTCTGGTTTTACAAGAAGGATACATTGAGATTTCTCTGGTTACCATGAAGGATACATTGAGATTTCTCTGGTTTTACAAGAAGGATACATTGAGATTTCTCTGGTTACCAGGAAAGATACATTTAGATTTCTCTGGTTTTCCAGGAAGGATACATTGAGATTTCTCTGGTTTCCCGGGAAGGATACATTGAGATTTCTCTGGTTACCATGAAGGATACATTGAGATTTCTCTGGTTACCAGGAAGGATACATTGAGATTTCTCTGGTTTTCAGGAAGGATACATTGAGATTTCTCTGGTTTTCAGGAAGGATACATTGAGATTTCTCTGGTTACCATGAAGGATACATTGAGATTTCTCTGGTTACCAGGAAGGATACATTGAGATATCTCTGGTTTTCCAGGAAGGATACATTGAGATTTCTCTGGTTTTCCAGGAAGGATACATTGAGATTTCTCTGGTTTTCAGGAAGGATACATTGAGATTTCTCTGGTTTCCAGGAAGGAAACATTGAGATTTCTCTGGTTTTCCAGGAAGGACACATTGAGATTTCTCTGGTTTCCAGGAAGGATACATTGAGATTTCTCTGGTTTTCAGTATGTCCTGGGTGGCGAGTCTGTACCGTTAGGGGTCTCACCCAAGGACACTTACTGGAGAGGTGCTCTTGCTGGGATCGAACCCATGACTCCACAGGCTCTCTCCACGCAGAGCAGTGATGTTACCTCTACTCCACCCAGCCGGTGGCGTTCATGCTGCACTCCTGGCCCCGCCCCTGCGGAGCCCCGGGCGGACAAGCCATTCCATTGGCTGCAGAGTGTGCCCGCTGTCAACTGCTGCTCACCAGAGAAACGCGTCTCAGCCGCCTGCTCAGAGGTTTGTCAAACGGGGGGCTGCTGAGCGCTAGCTTCTCCAGGTACCCCTCCGGGAGCCGGATATCCGCGGGGAGCGACAGGCGCTTATTGATGTCCTGCAGGGGAGGGAGAGACGTTATTACCCTGTGAGTGAGAGGAGCTGAATGTGGGGTGCAAGGAGACGGCGGCAGATCTATTGGGGCGAAGCTGAAAATAAAGGAGCAGTGATGGTTTGATGATGGAGCGGGGGAGGGGGTGCCCTGTACCCCAAAATGATTCTGTGTTAACCCCAGTGAGCCAGAGGAAGCTCTAAAGAACAGGCCAAGAGAGACAGCCAGGGGAGGGGAGAGAAGATCAGATAACTAGAGACCTGACATTGGATTTGAGGGAAACATGAAGAGGGGATGGAGGAGAGATACACTGAGCTGGTGGAGTGTTAGCACAGAATGATGGAGAGAGGAGGAGTAACGGGGATCAGGGGACAGGGGCAAAAATTAAAGAGGAAACACCAGCAGTAGAGATGAGATTCAGAGGCAGGGGCGGACATGGAGAAAAGGCACCATGGGTGAGGGGACATGAGGAAAAAAACAATACAAGTGAGGGAGATGAAGAAGACAGACATTGGGGTGAGGGAGATGAATCACATTGGGGTGAGGGAGATGAATCACATTGGGGTGAGGGAGATGAATCACATTGGGGTGAGGGAGATGAATCACATTGGGGTGAGGGAGATGAATCACATTGGGGTGAGGGAGATGAAACACATTGGGGTGAGGGAGATGAATCACATTGGGGTGAGGGAGATGAATCACATTGGGGTGAGGGAGATGAAACACATTGGGGTGAGGGAGATGAAACACATTGGGGTGAGGGAGATGAATCACATTGGGGTGAGGGAGATGAATCACATTGGGGTGAGGGAGATGAATCACATTGCGGTGAGGAAGATGAATCACATTGGGGTGAGGGAGATGAACACATTGGGGTGAGGGAGATGAAACACATTGGGGTGAGGGAGATGAATCACATTGGGGTGAGGGAGATGAATCACATTGCGGTGAGGAAGATGAATCACATTGGGGTGAGGGAGATGAAACACATTGGGGTGAGGGAGATGAAACACATTGGGGTGAGGGAGATGAATCACATTGGGGTGAGGGAGATGAATCACATTGGGGTGAGGGAGATGAATCACATTGGGGTGAGGGAGATTAATCACATTGGGGTGAGGGAGATGAATCACATTGGGGTGAGGGAGATGAATCACATTGGGGTGAGGGAGATGAATCACATTGCGGTGAGGAAGATGAATCACATTGGGGTGAGGGAGATAAATCACATTGGGGTGAGGGAGATGAAACACATTGGGGTGAGGGAGATGAATCACATTGGGGTGAGGGAGATAAATCACATTGGGGTGAGGGAGATGAATCACATTGGGGTGAGGAAGATGAATCACATTGGGGTGAGGGAGATGAAACACATTGCGGTGAGGGAGATGAATCACATTGGGGTGAGGGAGATGAATCACATTGGGGTGAGGGAGATGAATCACATTGGGGTGAGGGAGATGAATCACATTGGGGTGAGGAAGATGAATCACATTGGGGTGAGGGAGATGGTGAAGATATACCAGGACGTGAGACACAGAGGCGTGTTATTGTGGTGGAGAGGACACATTGAGATGAAGGAGGGGGCACAGGTTGGGGACGGTGAGTGTTACCTCTGTGGATATTTTGCGAGTCGCATTGTTCCTCATTCGAACCCGCACAGGGGACTGGACCTCATCAGACGAGCCCGAGGCCTGGTCACTTTCTCCATCGGAGCCCATCTTCAGGTCCTCATGGACAATCTCTGAACAAGGAGGAAACGGGAGTCAGGGAAGACAGACCTCAGGTCATATGACCCAAGACAGACCAGGGGTCCGAAGAGCACGGCTACAAACACAGACCTGAGGGGGCACTCACACAGCGCCGCCAGCAGGAGCGCAGACTACAGGAGAAGACTCACCGCACTGACTGCGGCACAACACTCACACAGCTCTACCTGCAAGAGGACAGTCACACAGCATGTACAGGAGGACACACAGCTCTACCCACAAGAGGACAGTCACACAGCATGGACAGGAGGACATACAGCTCTATCTGCAAGAGGACAGTCACACAGCATGGACAGGAGGACACACAGCTCTGCCCGCAAGAGGACAGTCACACAGCTCTACCTGCAAGAGGACAGTCACACAGCATGGACAGGAGGACACACAGCTCTGCCCGCAAGAGGACAGTCACACAGCTCTACCTGCAAGAGGACAGTCACACAGCATGGACAGGAGGACATACAGCTCTACCTGCAAGAGGACAGTCACACAGCATGGACAGGAGGACACACAGCTCTACCTGCAAGAGGACAGACACACAGCATGGACAGGAGGACATACAGCTCTACCCGCAAGAGGACAGACACACAGCATGGACAGGAGGACATACAGCTCTACCCGCAAGAGGACAGTCACACAGCATGGACAGGAGGACACACAGCTCTACCTGCAAGAGGACAGTCAAAAGCATGGACAGGAGGACACACAGCTCTACCCTGAAGAGGACAGTCACACAGCATGGACAGGAGGACACACAGCTCTACCTGCAAGAAGACAGTCACACAGCATGGACAGGAGGACACACAGCTCTACCCTCAAGAGGACAGTCACACAGCATGGACAGGAGGACATACAGCTCTACCAGCAAGAGGACAGTCACACAGCATGGACAGGAGGACAGTCACACATGCTGTCAACAGGAGCACAACCTGGAACTGGGGTTTTTATTTATCGTTTATTTATACTCGTCTAGTTATTGTCTGTATATGACCCGTGTATAAACTCACACGCACACAATCACACACACACTCATACATACACGCGCTCACACACACACACGCATTCACACGCACACACACATATAACCTCTATAATGCAGCCAATTCTTAAATGACAATTTGACCCAAATTTAGGTTTATATGTTTGTTCAGAGACATAATAATGTAAGAGCAGCACACAGATACACAGGACCACCATCCATACACATGTACACAACACAGGTATATCACACATGGTGGTGTTGACACACACAGATACACAGTACCACAATCCAAACATACATATATTCAACATAGAGGTATATCACACACCTGACAATAATGGCGCATAGATAAAGAGGACTTACGTCCATACAGATATACACAACGCTGAGGTATATCACACACCTGACAATAATGGTACACACAGACACACAAGACCACCATCCATACACAAATACACGACACTGTGGTGTATCCCACACCTGGCGACAGTGACACACAGGTACACACAGACGGCGCAGCGCACACGTACCTAGTCTGCTGCTCCTGTTCAGGTAAGAGCTCAGGCTCCTGCAGACGGCGCTGTGAGGTCTGGGGATGGGCGGCTTTTGGAAGGAGCTGGCTGTGTAGTGGTGCAGGAAGGATTGCATGCTGTGGGACGAGAGGCTTCTCCCATTTCTGACGATGGGCTCTGAGGGGCAGGATAAGAGCAGGGGCAGATCGGGGAGGCAGGGTAAGAAGCGGGAAGGATGAGGGGCAACAGCAAGGGATGAGACATGCACAGGTATATAGGGGGCAGGGCGACAGTAGAGACAGGGCGAGGGGAGGAAAGAAGAGAGAGCAAACAGGAAGGAGGTCAGAAATGGGGTAAGAATAGGAAGGAGGTCAGCGATGATGTTAGAGGAATGGGAAGGAGGTTGGAAATGGGGTAAGAAGAACAGGAAGGAGGTCAGAGATGTGGTAAAAGGAACAGGATGGAGGTCAGAGAAAGGGATAAAGGGAGCAGGAAGGATGTCAGATGTGAGGTAAAAGGCACAAGAAGGAAGTCAGAGATGGGGTAAGAGGAGCAGGATGGAGGTCAGAGATGGGGTAAGAAGGACAGGAAAGAGGTCAAAGGTGGGATAAAAGAGAACGATAGGAAAACCGAAGAGGACAAAAGGAAAACACGAAAGAACGACAAGAAAACATGAGAGAATGACAGGAAAACACGAGAGAACAACAGGAAAACACGAGAGAACGATAGGAAAACATGAGAGAACGATAGGAAAACACGGGAGAATTTCAGGAAAACAACACGAGAGGACAACATGAGAAAACGATAGAAAAACACGAGAGAATGACAGGAAAACACGAAAGAACGACAGGAAAACACGAGAGAACAACAGGAAAACACGAGAGAACGACAGGAAAACAACACGAGAGAAAGACAGGAAAACAACACGAGAGAAAGACAGGAAAACACGAGAGAACGACAGGAAAACAACACCGGAGAACGACAGGAAAACACGAGAGAACGACAGGAAAACACGAGAGAACAACAGGAAAACACGAGAGAACGACAGGAAAACACGAGAGAACGACAGGAAAACATGAGAGAAAGACAGGAAAACACGAGAGAACGACAGGAAAACAACACCGGAGAACGACAGGAAAACATGAGAGAACGATAGGAAAACACGAGAAAATGACAGGAAAACAACACGAGAGGACAACATGAGAAAACGATAGAAAAACACGAGAGAATGACAGGAAAACACGAAAGAACGACAGGAAAACACGAGAGAACAACAGGAAAACACGAGAGAACGACAGGAAAACAACACGAGAGAAAGACAGGAAAACACGAGAGAACGACAGGAAAACAACACCGGAGAACGACAGGAAAACACGAGAGAACGACAGGAAAACACGAGAGAACAACAGGAAAACACGAGAGAACGACAGGAAAACAACACGAGAGAACGACAGGAAAACATGAGAGAAAGACAGGAAAACACGAGAGAACGACAGGAAAACAACACCGAGAACGACAGGAAAACACGAGAGAACGACAGGAAAACACGAGAGAATGACAGGAAAACACAAGAGAAAGACAGGAAAACACGAGAGAACGACAGGAAAACACGAGAGAATGACAGGAAAACACAAGAGAAAGACAGGAAAACATGAGAGAACGACATGAAAACACGAGAGAATGACAGGAAAACAAGAGAGAATGACAGGAAAATACAAGAGAACGACAGAAAAATACAAGAGAACGACAGGAAAACACGAGAGAATGACAGGAAAACACGAGAGATAACGACAGGAAGACACGAGAGAATGAAAGAAAAACAACACGAGAGAACAACAGGAGAACACGAGAGAACAACAGGAAAACACCATGAGAGAACGATAGGAAAGCATGAGTGAACGATAGGAAAACAACACGAGAGAACGACAGGAAAACAACACGGGAGAATGACAGGAAAACACGAGAACAACATGAAAACAACAAGGGAGAGCGACAGGAAAAAATGAGAGAACGACAGGAAAAAATTAGAGAACGACAGGAAAACACAAGAGAATGACAGGAAAATACAAGAGAACGACAGGAAAATACAAGAGAACGACAGGAAAACATGAGAGGACGACATGAAAACACGAGAAAATGACAGGAAAACATGAGAGAATGACAGGAAAATACAAGAGAATGACAGGAAAATACAAGAGAATGACAGGAAAACACGGGAGAACGACAGGAAAACACGAGAGAATGACAGGAAAACACGGGAGAACGACAGGAAAACACGAGAGAATGACAGGAAGACACGAGAGAATGATAGGAAAACAACACGAGAGAATGACAGGAAGACACGAGAGAATGAAAGAAAAACAACACGAGAGAACGACAGGAAAACGCGAACGATAGGAAAACAACACGAGAGAACGCCAGGAAAACGCGAGAGAACGTCAAGAAAACACGAGAGAATGACATGAAAACATGAGAGAACGACAGGAAAATACGAGAGAATGACATGAAAACATGAGAGAACGACAGGAATCCAAAGCCAGGATCGGGGAGCAAAGGGAAAATGAAAAAAAAAGGAATATTGAAGAAATCAATTGAGAAAGGGTAATTGAGAAAGCGGTTCATGGGGGGGGGGTGAAAGGGAGGGGGAGGAACAGCACGGGGGGAACAAAAACAAACTGAGAAACAAAAACCAAAAAAATAGGAAAAATACCCAGATTTATTCCCAAATCAGCACCATGCAAAGCGGCCACTCACCTGATACCTTGGGCCCTGGAATGACTGCAAAGGTTCCCATAGTATAATGTGGGGCAACTTACCTGATCCTGAGACCAGCCACAAGCTCTGGAGCCCCCCCACACACACACACATAGAGTGCATGCCGCTCAATCCATTTCCACCACCTCCATCGCCAAGCTTCTATCTTAACTGGAATGGCACAGAGTGGAATGCCCATAGAGAATAATGAAATGGAGCAGAATGCCCATAGAGAATAATGGGACAGAGTGGAATGCCCATAGAGAATAATGGGACAGAGTGGAACGGGGCATTACGCTCTGTCCCATTATTCTCTATGGGCATTCCGCTCTGTCCCATTATTCTCTGGGCATTCCGCACTCTGTCCCTTTTATTCTCTATGGGCATTCCGCACTCTGTCCCATTATTCTCTATGGGCATTCCACACTCTGTCCCATTATTCTCTAAGGGCATTCCGCACTCTGTCCCATTATTCTCTATGGGCATTCCGCACTCTGTCCCATTATTCTCTATGGGCATTCCGCACTCTGTTCCATTATTCTCTATAGGCATTCCACACTCTGTCCCATTATTCTCTATGGGCATTCCACACTCTGTCCCTGTTATTCTCTATGGGCATTCCGCACTCTGTCCCATTATTCTCTATGGGCATTCCGCACTCTGTTCCATTATTCTCTATGGGCATTCCACACTCTGTCCCATTATTCTCTATGGGCATTCCACACTCTGTCCCGTTATTCTCTATGGGCATTCCACACTCTGTCCCTGTTATTCTCTATGGGCATTCTGCATTCTGTCCCATTATTCTCTATGGGCATTCCACACTCTGTCCCATTATTCTCTATGGGCATTCCACACTCTGTCCCATTATTCTCTATGGGCATTCCGCACTCTGTCCCATTATTCTCTATGGGCATTCCACACTCTGTCCCATTATTCTCTATGGGCATTCCACATTCTGTCCCATTATTCTCTATGGGCATTCCACACTCTGTCCCATTATTCTCTATGGGCATTCCACATTCTGTCCCATTATTCTCTATGGGCATTCCGCACTCTGTCCCATTATTCTCTATGGGCATTCCACACTCTGTCCCTGTTATTCTCTATGGGCATTCCACACTCTGTCCCGTTATTCTCTACGGGCATTCCACACTCTGTCCCATTATTCTCTATGGGCATTCCACATTCTGTCCCATTATTCTCTATGGGCATTCCATACTCTGTCCCATTATTCTCTATGGGCATTCCACATTCTGTCCCATTATTCTCTATGGGCATTCCGCACTCGGTCCCATTATTCTCTATGGGCATTCCACACTCTGTCCCGTTATTCTCTACGGGCATTCCACACTCTGTCCCATTATTCTCTATGGGCATTCCACACTCTGTCCCTGTTATTCTCTATGGGCATTCCACACTCTGTCCCTTTATAATCTATGGGCATTCCACACTCTGTCCCATTATTCTCTATGGGCATTCCACACTCTGTCCCATTATTCTCTATGGGCATTCCACACTCTGTCCCATTATTCTCTATGGGCATTCCACACTCTGTCCCTGTTATTCTCTATGGGCATTCCACACTCTGTCCCATTATTCTCTATGGGCATTCCGCACTCTGTCCCATTATTCTCTATGGGCATTCCACACTCTGTCCCATTATTCTCTATGGGCATTCCACATTCTGTCCCATTATTCTCTATGGGCATTCCACACTCTGTCCCATTATTCTCTATGGGCATTCCACATTCTGTCCCATTATTCTCTATGGGCATTCCGCACTCTGTCCCATTATTCTCTATGGGCATTCCACACTCTGTCCCTGTTATTGTCTATGGGCATTCCACACTCTGTCCCGTTATTCTCTACGGGCATTCCACACTCTGTCCCATTATTCTCTATGGGCATTCCACATTCTGTCCCATTATTCTCTATGGGCATTCCGCACTCTGTCCCTGTTATTCTCTATGGGCATTCCACACTCTGTCCCTTTATAATCTATGGGCATTCCACATTCTGTCCCATTATTCTCTATGGACATTCCACACTCTGTCCCATTATTCTCTATGGGCATTCCACACTCTGTCCCATTATTCTCTATGGGCATTCCACACTCTGTCCCTGTTATTCTCTATGGGCATTCCACACTCTGTCCCTTTATAATCTATGGGCATTCCACACTCTGTCCCATTATTCTCTATGGGCATTCCGCACTCTGTCCCTGTTATTCTCTATGGGCATTCCGCTCTCTGTCCCATTATTCTCTATGGGCATTCCACACTCTGTCCCTTTATAATCTATGGGCATTCCACACTCTGTCCCATTATTCTCTATGGGCATTCTGCACTCTGTCCCTGTTATTCTCTATGGGCATTCCGCACTCTGTCCCTTTTATTCTCTATGGGCATTCCACACTCTGTCCCATTATTCTCTATGGGCATTCCGCACTCTGTCCCTGTTATTCTCTATGGGCATTCCGCACTCTGTCCCTTTTATTCTCTATGGGCATTCCACACTCTGTCCCATTATTCTCTATGGGCATTCCACACTCTGTCCCATTATTCTCTATGGGCATTCCGCACTCTGTCCCATTATTCTCTATGGGCATTCCGCACTCTGTCCCATTATTCTCTATGGGCATTCCGCACTCTGTCCCATTATTCTCTATGGGCATTCCACACTCTGTCCCATTATTCTCTATGAGCATTCCACACTCTGTCCCATTATTCTCTATGGGCATTCTGCACTCTGTCCCTTTATTCTCTATGGACATTCCGCACTCTGTCCCGTTATTCTCTATGGGCATTCCGCACTCTGTCCCATTATTCTCTATGGGCATTCCACACTCTGTCCCATTATTCTCTATGAGCATTCCACACTCTGTCCCATTATTCTCTATGGGCATTCTGCACTCTGTCCCTTTATTCTCTATGGACATTCCGCACTCTGTCCCGTTATTCTCTATGGGCATTCCGCACTCTGTCCCATTATTCTCTATGGGCATTCCGCACTCTGTCCCATTATTCTCTATGGGCATTCCGCACTCTGTCCCATTATTCTCTATGGGCATTCCGCACTCTGTCCCATTATTCTCTATGGGCATTCCGCACTCTGTTCCATTATTCTCTATGGGCATTCCGCACTCTGTCCCGTTATTCTCTATGAGCATTCCACACTCTGTCCCATTATTCTCTATGGACATTCCGCACTCTGTCCCATTATTCTCTATGGGCATTCCGCACTCTGTCCCATTATTCTCTATGGGCATTCCGCACTCTGTCCCATTATTCTCTATGGGCATTCCGCACTCTGTCCCGTTACACTCTATGGACATTCCGCACTCTGTCCCATTATTCTCTATGGGCATTCCGCACTCTGTCCCATTATTCTCTATGGGCATTCCGCACTCTGTCCCATTATTCTCTATGGGCATTCCGCACTCTGTCCCATTATTCTCTATGGACATTCCGCACTCTGTCCCATTATTCTCTATGGGCATTCCGCACTCTGTCCCGTTATTCTCTATGGGCATTCCGCACTCTGTCCCATTATTCTCTATGGGCATTCCGCACTCTGTCCCATTATTCTCTATGGGCATTCCGCACTCTGTCCCATTATTCTCTATGGGCATTCCACACTCTGTCCCATTATTCTCTATGAGCATTCCACACTCTGTCCCATTATTCTCTATGGACATTCCGCACTCTGTCCCATTATTCTCTATGGGCATTCCGCACTCTGTCCCATTATTCTCTATGGGCATTCCGCACTCTGTCCCATTATTCTCTATGGGCATTCCGCACTCTGTCCCGTTACACTCTATGGGCATTCTGCTACCCTGTAAAAGTCTATGGTTGTTCCAGTCTGTCTTTCCTTTTAGTAGGTCCCCTTATTTACCCCTTCATTACTGTCTCTCAGGCCTACTTTACCCCCTCTATGAAAAGAATTACCCTCTGACCTGCCCTACCCCCTCTATACCAGGCTTTGCCCTCTGACCTGCCTTACCCCCTCTATACCAGGCTTTGCCCTCTGACCTGCCTTACCCCCTCTATACCAGGCTTTGCCCTCTAACCTGCCTTACCCCCTCTATACCAGGCTTTCCCCTCTGACCTGCCTTACCCCCTCTATACCAGGCTTTGCCCTCTGACCTGCCTTACCCCCTCTATACCAGGCTTTGCCCTCTAACCTGCCTTACCCTCTCTATACCAGGCTTTGCCCTCTAACCTGCCTTACCCTCTCTATACCAGGCTTTGCCCTCTGACCTGCCTTACCCCCTCTATACCAGGCTTTGCCCTCTAACCTGCCTTACCCTCTCTATACCAGGCTTTGCCCTCTGACCTGCCTTACCCCCTCTATACCAGGCTTTGCCCTCTGACCTGCCTTACCCCCTCTATACCAGGCTTTGCCCTCTGACCTGCCTTACCCCCTCTATACCAGGCTTTGCCCTCTAACCTGCCTTACCCTCTCTATACCAGGCTTTGCCCTCTGACCTGCCTTACCCCCTCTATACCAGGCTTTGCCCTCTGACCTGCCTTACCCTCTCTATACCAGGCTTTGCCCTCTGACCTGCCTTACCCCCTCTATACCAGGCTTTGCCCTCTGACCTGCCTTACCCCCTCTATACCAGGCTTTGCCCTCTGACCTGCCTTACCCTCTCTATACCAGGCTTTGCCCTCTGACCTGCCTTACCCTCTCTATACCAGGCTTTGCCCTCTGACCTGCTTTGGCCACCTGTATCTTACTTTACCTGTCCCTGCCAAACTTTACTCTCATCTATGACCTGTAATACCCCATCCCTGCCCCATTTTACCCCCTGTCTGCCATCCTTACCCTTGTAATGAAACATTGTCAAGCTATAGGTGCCAGGCAGACTTACCTATGCCTGATGCCCCCGTGGGTTCGTAGGGCACTACATGAAGATGGGGGATGGGGCCGGTGCTCACCGTTATCACTGCTGCTGTTCTCCTCCATCGTAATGGGCTCAGAGTGGTCTCCTGGAGCTTTCTCTGTTGCCCGTCCTCCCCGGAGGGTCATGGACAGCTGCCTCTTGATCTTCTTCATGCGATCCATGGTGGCCGCTGGCAGGAGATAACAACTTGGGGTTAATAGAAGCAAGAAGGGGCAAAGTTGAGTGCAGGCTGTCCCTGTGCGCCGGAGGGGGGGGGGGATATTAGACAGCTCATAGACTCTCCAGGTCCCAGTCCCAAAACTCAGTGACTTCCCTATAAAGCTTCATCTCTCTACAGAAGCGCGTTCCTTTACCCCTCCCTGCAGGAACTGCCTCTGTATAGTGCAGTGTATCCTCTCAGTGTAACCTCTGTATAGTGCAGTGTATCCTCTGTATAGTGCAGTGTAACCTCTGTATAGTGCAGTGTAACCTCTGAATAGTGCAGTGTAACCTCTGTATAGTGCAGTGTATCCTCTGTATAGTGCAGTGTATCCTCTGTATAGTGCAGTGTAACCTCTGTATAGTGCAGTGTAACCTCTGAATAGTGCAGTGTATCCTCTGTATAGTGCAGTGTAACCTCTGTATAGTGCAGTGTATCCTCTGTATAGTGCAGTGTATCCTCTGTATAGTGCAGTGTAACCTCTGTATAGTGCAGTGTATCCTCTGTATAGTGCAGTGTAACCTCTGTATAGTGCAGTGTAACCTCTGAATAGTGCAGTGTAACCTCTGTATAGTGCAGTGTATCCTCTGTATAGTGCAGTGTATCCTCTGTATAGTGCAGTGTAACCTCTGTATAGTGCAGTGTAACCTCTGAATAGTGCAGTGTAATCTCTGTATAGTGCAGTGGTATCCTCTGTATAGTGCAGTGTATCCTCTGTATAGTGCAGTGTAACCTCTGTATAGTGCAGTGTAACCTCTGAATAGTGCAGTGTAATCTCTGTATAGTGCAGTGGTATCCTCTGTATAGTGCAGTGTAACCTCTGTATAGTGCAGTGTATCCTCTGTATAATGCAGTGTAACCTCTGTATAGTGCAGTATATCCTCTGTATAGTGCAGTGTAACCTCTGTATAGTGCAGTGTAACCTCTGAATAGTGCAGTGTAACCTCTGTATAGTGCAGTGTATCCTCTGTATAGTGCAGTGTAATCTCTGTATAGTGCAGTGTAACCTCTGAATAGTGCAGTGTATCCTCTGTATAGTGCAGTGTAACCTCTGTATAGTGTAGTGTAACCTCTGTATAGTGCAGTGTATCCTCTGTATAGTGCAGTGTAATCTCTGTATAGTGCAGTGTAACCTCTGTATAGTGCAGTGTATCCTCTGTATAATGCAGTGTAATCTCTGTATAGTGCAGTGTAACCTCTGAATAGTGCAGTGTAACCTCTGTATGGTGCAGTGTATCCTCTGTATAGTGCAGTGTATCCTCTGTATAATGCAGTGTAATCTCTGTATAGTGCAGTGTAACCTCTGAATAGTGCAGTGTAACCTCTGTATAGTGCAGTGTATCCTCTGTATAGTGCAGTGTAATCTCTGTATAGTGCAGTGTAACCTCTGAATAGTGCAGTGTATCATCTGTATAGTGCAGTGTAACCTCTGTATAGTGTAGTGTAACCTCTGTATAGTGCAGTGTAACCTCTGTATAGTGCAGTGTATCCTCTGTATAATGCAGTGTAACCTCTGTATAGTGCAGTATATCCTCTGTATAGTGCAGTGTACCCTCTGTATAGTGCAGTGTAACCTCTGTATAGTGCAGTGTATCCTCTGTATAATGCAGTGTAATCTCTGTATAGTGCAGTGTAACCTCTGAATTGTGCAGTGTAACCTCTGTATAGTGCAGTGTATCCTCTGTATAGTGTAGTGTAATCTCTGTATAGTGCAGTGTAACCTCTGTATAATGCAGTGTAACCTCTGTATAGTGCAGAAACTGCCTCTGTATAGTCAGTGTATCCTCTGTATAGTGCAGTGTAACCTGTATAGTGTAGTGTAACCTCTGTATAGTGCAGTGTAACCTCTGTATAATGCAGTGTATCCTCTGTATAGTGCAGTGTAACCTCTGTATAGTGCAGTGTAACCTCTATATAGTGCAGTTTCACCTCTGTATAGTGCAGTGTATCCTCTGTATAGTGCAGTGTAATCTCTATATAGTGCAGTTTAACCTCTGTATAGTGCAGTGTAACCTCTGTATAATGCAGTGTATCCTCTGTATAGTGCAGTGTAACCTCTGTATAGTGCAGTGTAACCTCTATATAGTGCAGTTTCACCTCTGTATAGTGCAGTGTATCCTCTGTATAGTGCAGTGTAACCTCTATATAGTGCAGTTTAACCTCTGTATAGTGCAGTGTAATCTCTGTATAGTGCAGTGTAACCTCTGTATAGTGCAGTGTATCCTCTGTATAGTGCAGTGTATCCTCTGTATAGTGCAGTGTATCCTCTGTATAGTGCAGTGTAACCTCTATATAGTGCAGTTTAACCTCTGTATAGTGCAGTGAACCACTAAAGCCCGCAGAGATATTGCGGAGCTTAACTGGTCAGACTCAAACTAAGCTCGGGCTCTTTTACTCATCATACACTTAAATATTTCAGTTAGAGCAACATGTAACATAAAGAGTTAACTTGTTTTGCAGACGATACTTTTACATGTACTATGTTTTCATTTTCACAGAATACTGCGTTACCACCACAACACACCACAATTCAATGTGAGTATTATTGTATGTTTTTCAGCACTGCATGGGGTGTTGTTTAAGTAATTATTTTGCTATTTTCAATACACTGCGATATATTACATAGTTTTATGATGATATTAACGTATATCTATTATATTCCCGTTGAGTGGATTTTATAAGACATAATTCTCCATGTATAGAATTGTACTTTTAACCTGTTAATCAGGAGTTGAGAAGAAGCTACTTGTGGAGAATATACAGTGGCAAGAAAAAGTATGTGAACCCTTTGGGATTAGGTGGAGTTTTGCATGAATTGGTGATAAAATGTCTCTGATCTTCATCTAAGTCACAACAATTTGAAAAACACAGTCTGCTTAAAATAATACAACACAAACATTATATGTTTTCATGTTTTTATTGAACAGAACATGTAAACATTCACAGTGCAGGGTGGTAAAAGTATGTGAACCTTTGGACTTAATAACTGGTTGACCCTCCTTTGGCAGCAATAACCTCAACCAAACGTTTCCTGTAGTTGCAGATCAGACCTGCACAACGATCTGGAGTAATTCTGGACCACTCCTCTTCACAAAACTGTTTCAGTGTAGCAATATTCTTGGGATGTCTGGTGTGAATCGCTCTCTTAGGTCATGCCACAGCATTTCAATCGGGTTGAGGTCAGGACTCTGACTGGGCCACTCCAGAAGGCGTATTTTGTTTTGTTGAAGCCATTCTTTTGTTGAATTACTTGTATGCTTTGGGTCATTGTCCTGTTGCATCACCCATCCTCTGCGGAGCTTCAGTTGGTGGACAGATGGTCTTACGTTTTCCTGCAAAATGTCTTGATAAACTCTGGAATTCATTTTACCATCAATAACAACAATCCGTCCAGGCCCTGAGGCAGCAAAGCAGCCCCAAACCATGATGCTCCCTCCGCCATGTTTTACAGTGGGGATGAGGTTTTGATGTTGGTGTGCTGTGCCTTTTTTTCTCCACACATACAGGGTTATCCAAAGAGATTCGAATTGCTTGAGAAAGGTAACCGAACGCTGAAAATCAGCCTTCGGTTACCTTTCCTGGCCATTCGGCTATCCAGAGAGCAGGCAATTCGCCAAATCCTGGCGAATTTCCTGCACATACGGTGCCTGTTCGGTCCCTGTTCGAGGGCAGTGAATCCCCATGAAAAAGCACTGCTTCGGCTATTCAGAGAACACAAACCAGCAGTGAAAGGTTCCCCTAATGCCCTGCCATTCGGTGGTTTCATTCGGCAAATTTATTCAGGAGAATCCCATAGGCTTCAATGTTAAAAATATTCCCGTATTAATTCAATATCTAATAAACCGTTCATTATAAAATTCTGCAGCAAAAAGTCTCTTTATTTATAGATTTTTTAGGATACTTTAAGCATTTTTCTGAATTTTTTAAAAAAAATTTAAAAGTCCGATTTTTTTTTTTTTTTTTTTCAGTTTACTTATTTTTTTTGTAACAGCCCTCTTTATTATCATTCCCTGGACCTCCTGTGAAAATTTCAGACATTTTCGCTCAGTAGTTTCTTTGCAAACAGCGTTTCATTTTCCCAGATTCATACAAATGGTTTTTCTAATTTATTCACTGCCTCCTCTACGTCACAGCTGCTTCGGCTCTGTGTGATTCGGCTCCTGTTCGGCTCCTGTTCGGCTCCTGTTCAAAGGTTAATCCAGATGTTTTTGCTTGTTTTCAGCGTGCATTCGGTTAGTTTTCGTCAGGTTTTCGGCAGCTTTTCCCTGCAATTCGGGGACCCTGTGGTGCTTGCTGAATACACCGCAGGGTCACCGAAATGCAATCGGCAAAAGGAACCGAATTGAAGAGAACGAAAAGTAACCGAACGTGCGGTGACTTTTCGAATCTCTTTGGATAACCCTGATAGTGTTGTGTGTTTTTTCCAAACAACTAAATTTTGGATTCATCTGTCCACAGAATATTTTGCCAGTAGTGCTGTGGAACATCCAGGTGCTCTTTTGCAAACTTCAAACGATCTGCAATATTCTTTTTGGACAGCAATGGCTTCCTCCGTGGTGTCCTCCCATGTACTCCATTCTTGTTTAATGTTTTCCTTATTGTAGATGTGTCAACAAAAATGTTAGCATGTGCCAGAGATTTCTGTAATTCTTTAGCTGACACTCTAGGATTCTTCTTTACCTCATTAAGCATTCTGCGCTGTGCTCCTGCAGTCATCTTTATAGGACGACCACACCTAAGGAGAGTAGCAACAGTGCTGAACTTTCTCCATTTGTAGACAGTCTGTCTTACCGTGGACACATGAACATCAAGGCTTTTGGAGATACTTTTGTAACCCTTTCCAGCTTCATGCAAGTCAACAATTCTTGATTGTAGGTCTTCTGAGAGCTCTTTTCTGCGAGGCATGGTTCACATCAGGCAGTGCTTCTTGAAACCAGTAAACCCAAACTGGTGTGGTGTTTTTAAAGGGCAGGACAGCTTTCATCAACACATCCAATAATATCACACTGATTGGACTCAAGGTTGGCTCACTCCTGGCTCCAATTAGCTCTTGGAGAAGTCATTAGGCTAGGGGTTCACATACTTTTTCCACCCTGCACTGTGAATGTTTACATGTTATGTTCAATAAACGAATCACTTTGCACAAAGTGCAACTAGAGTACCAAGAGTAGGTTAATTTAATGATACACATAAACAAACAATGAATGAAAAATTGCAAGGTTGGTGGTAGAGGGTGTAGAGGGTGGGACAAGGACCACCAATCAATAAGCAAAAATGCACAATGAGAGGGTAGAAAGGTCTATACCTCGGCGGTTCAAGCCACCTACATAACCAGTAATGTAATAATGAGTAGCAAACAGCATATAGCAAACCCAAACAACTACCCTCACCAACCAAAATACAGTTAAAAACAACAACAAGGAGGCATAGCTTGACTAGCTTCAGACTAAGCCTAGACGGGCGAAACGCGTCAAGCTATGCCTCCTTGTTGTTGTTTTTAACTGTATTTTGGTTGGTGAGGGTAGTTGTTTGGGTTTGCTATATGCTGTTTGCTACTCCTTATTACATTACTGGTTATGTAGGTGGCTTGAACCGCCGAGGTATAGACCTTTCTACCCTCTCATTGTGCATTTTTGCTTATTGATTGGTGGTCCTTGTCCCACCCTCTACACCCTCTACCACCAACCTTGCAATTTTTCATTCATTGTTTGTTTATGTGTATCATTAAATTAACCTACTCTTGGTACTCTAGTTGCACTTTGTGCAAATTGATTCGTTTTTCATGTTATTTTGGGTTATGCCCTTTTGTTGAGTACCTGGTGCCCCTTTCGTTGTGCTATTTTTCTATGTTCAATAAACACATGAAAACAGATACTGTTTGTGTTGTATTATTTTAAGCAGACTGTGTTTTTCAAATTGTTGTGACTTAGATGAAGATCAGAGCACATTTTATCACCAATTCATGCAAAACTCCACCTAATCCCAAAGGGTTCACATACTTTTTCTTGCCACTGTATATATATACACTTTATAATCAGACTAAATGTATTGCTATGAATTTAAACCTTTATAGCTCAAGACCACATATAGAAACATAGAAACATAGAAAAATGTCGGCAGATAAGAACCTTTCGGCCCATCTAGTCGCCCAATTACATGGATACTTTACCTGGATTTATCTTTTGTTTAGGATAGCCTTATGCCTATCCCATGCCTGCTTAAATTCAATTACTGTTTTGGCCTCTACCACTTCTACTGGAAGACTGTTCCATGTATCCACCACCCTCTCAGTAAAATAATGCTTCCTGATGTTACTTTTAAACCTTTGCCCCTCTAATCTAAGACTATGTCCTCTTGTTTTGCTACTTTGTTTCCTTTTAAATATACTCCCTTCCTCTACCTTGTGGATTCCCTTTACGTATTTAAATGTTTCTATCATATCTCCTCTGTCTCGTCTTTTTCCAAACTGTACATGTTAAGATCATTAAGCCTTTCCTGGTAACTTTTCTCCTTCAAGCCGTACACCATTTTAGTAGCCCTTCTCTGAACTCTCTCTAAGATGTCTATATCATTCTGGAGATACGGTCTCCAGTACTGCACACAGTACTCCAAGTGAGGTCTCACCAGTGCTCTGTACAGTGGCATGAGCACTTCCCTTTTCCTACTGCTAATACCTCTCCCTACCCAACCAAGCATTCTGCCAGCATTTCCAAGCATTCTGCCAGCATTTCCTGCTGCTCTATTACAGTGACTACTTACCCTTAGATCCTCTGAAATAATAACCCCTAAATCCCTTTCCTCAGATGTTGAGGTTAAGACTGTATCAAATATTCTATATTCAGCCCTTGGGTTTTTACGTCCCAGGTGCATTATCTTGCACTTATCCACATTAAAACTCAATTGCCACAACTCCCTCCATTTTTTTAGTTTACCTAAATCATTTGTCATTAGGCTGATCCCTCCAGGAACGTCAACCCTGTTGCAAATCTTTGTGTCATCAGCAAAAAGACATACTTTTCCATTAATACCTTCTGCAATATCACTAATAAAAATATTAAAGAGAATGGGTCCAAGTACTGACCCCTGAGGTACCCCACTGGTAACAAGACCTTGCACCGAATAAACTCCATTTACCACAACCCTCTTGCCTGTCACTCAGCCACTGCCTAATCCATTCAACAATATTGGAATCCAAACTCAAAGATTGCAATTTATTGATAAGCTTCTATGCGGAACAGTATCAAAAGCCTTACTGAAATCTAAATAAGCAATGTCTACTGCACCACCTGTGTCTATTATTTTTGTTACCCAATCAAAAAAATCAATAAGATTAGTTTGGCATGATCTCCCTGAGGTAAACCCATGTTGTTTCTGACCCTGTAATCTATGTGTTTTTAGATGTTCAACAATCCTTTCCTTTAACATGGTTTCCATTAATTTCCCCACTACTGACGTAAGACTAACTGGCCTATAGTTCCCCGATTCCTCCCTACTACCCTTCTTGTAAATAGGCACAACATTTGCTAATTTCCAGTCTTCTGGGACGACTCCCGTTACCAAGGATTGGTTAAATAAATCTGTTAACGATTTTGTTATTACATCACTGAGCTCTTTTAATAATTTAGGGTGGATCCCATTAGGCCCCATTGACTTATTTGTCTTTACTTTAGACAGCTGCTGTAGAACCTCCTCCTCTGTAAACTGATATGTAAATGTCTCGTTAGTGTTTCCTCCTAACTGAGGTCCCTTTCCTTCCTTTTCTTCTGCAAAGACTGAACAAAAATATTCATTGAGGCAGTCAGCGAGACTTTTATCCTCTTCTACATACCTTCCTTCCTTTGTTTTTAATCTAACTAATCCTTGTTTTACTTTTCTTTTCTCATTTATGTATCTAAAAAATGTTTTGTCCCCCTTTTTTACTGACTGAGCTATTTTCTCTTCTGCGTGTGCTTTGGAAGCTCTTATAAATTGCTTTGCCTCTTTCTGCCTAATCTTATAGGTTTGCCTATCTTCTTCACTCTGAGTTTTTTTATAATTATTGAATGCTATCTTTTTGTTCTTCACTATTTTGGCCACTTCTGCAGAGTACCACAGTGGTTTCTTCCCTTTTTTGTTTTTGCTAAAAAGCCGAATGCAATTTCCTGTGGCCTTCAATAATGCCTCCTTTAAATAATCCCATTTCTCCTGGACTCCCTTTAAACTCCTCCAGTCTGATAATGACTCCTTCACACAAAATCTCATTTTAGAAAAATCTGTTTTTTTAAAGTCTAAAACGTTTGTTTTTGTGTGGTGCGACTCCATCCCTGTTCTTATATTAAACCATACTGACTGGTGATCACTAGATCCCAAATTTTCACCTACAACAACGTCCGATACCAAACCTCCATTTGTAAGTATTAAATCCAATATGGCCTCTTTACGGGTCGGCTCCTCAACTACTTGTGTTAGAGATAATCCCAGTAGGAAGTTTAGAATATTTGTACTCCTGGTGCACCCAGCTATTTTGGTTTTCCAGTTCACATCAGGAAGATTAAAGTCCCCCATGATAATAATGCGGAATATGCTGGCGCTTTATAAATAAAGAATAATAATAATAAAATAACTTCCCCCTTCATTGCCATTTTGGCTATTTCCTCAAACAGCAGATTATCTAGCTCTTCTACTTGTCCAGGGGGTCTATAGATCACACCTACACGAGCTACTGTATGATTGCCAAATGTTAGTGTAACCCAAACTGACTCTATGTTCACCTCGCTCACTTTTATTTGGGTCGTTTTTATGTTGTTTTTCACATACAGGGCCACTCCTCCTCCTTTCCTACCTTCTCTGTCTTTTCTACATAAAGAGTACCCCGGTATTGTTATGTCCCAGTTATTTTTCTCACTGAACCATGTCTCAGTAACCGCCACTAAATCTACTTTTTCAGCTGCCATCATTGCCTCCAGTTCATTGATTTTATTGACTAAACTGCGAGCATTTATAGACACGACTCTGAGCTTGTCATTTTTTTCCCCGCATGTTGCTTGCACCCTCCGATTTAATTTTGGGGGACAATCAGGCAGATTGTTTTTTACCCTTTTGTCCCCCCCTCCTAGTTTAAATATTTCTTTGTGAAACCTTTGAACTTCTCACTGAGAACATATGTTCCCCTATGAGTAAGATGCAAACCATCTTTTTTATACAGTTCCTTTCTGCTCCAATTAGAGCTATCATGGGACACAAAGCCAAATCCTTGCTCCCGACACCATTCCCGAAGCCACAAATTAAATTCCCTATTGCACATCTGCCTATCCTGAATGTTTTGCACAGGCAAAACTTCAGAGAATGACAGTGGACGCAATCTGCTGTATTTCACCTCCAAGAACACAAAAATCTTCCTTAATCTCAGAAACCTCATTGCTAGCCAAGTCATTTGTCCCTAGATGGACTAGAATGTCCACTTCCCCTTGCTGCTTTGCTTGTTTGACAATATTGAGAATACGTCTCTTGTCTCTACGAGCAGTAGCCCCAGGAAGACATCTCACCAAACCACTACTCTCCAGTTCAACACCTCTTATGATAGAATCACCCAGCAACAATTGCCTTCTATCAGGTCCCACCTTTTCCTTTTTCTCCTTGGTTGCAGTCTTGCATACCTTAGGCATAGGGGATGGTGGTTCCTCAACTATGGTGTCTGAGCCTACTTCCGTCTCACCACTACACTCTGAAAGTGCCTCAAAAGAATTAAGAAGAGCCACAGACAGTGGGACATGTTTTCTATCCACAACTCTAAGTCTACCAGATCCTACAGTAGTCCATCTGCCGCTCCTAGGAGGCCTCTGTGGCAGTCATAGCCATAGCCTGAGTTTGTCTAACAGATAATTTACAAATCTCAGACTTCAAAGAGGCAATTTCCTGCTGCAATAAAGAGAGCTGCCTACATATCAGGCACACTCCAAACCTCCAAAAATTGGATCTAAAAACAAATGCATGACAGCTCTTACACTGGACCAAGCCTGCCATTATAAAATGAAAGAATGGATTTAAAACCAGCAAATCTTACCTTTTCGTAGGTTTTCTACCTCCTGTCTAACCTCAGACTACCTCCAGAGTATCACCAGAAGATCTCTAAGTGCTCACTTTGAAGGCTTCACTTAGAAGGCTTCACACAAGCTCTTATATTCTTATATTCTTCTGATTGGTGGATATCAGAGGGGGTATTGACTGCTTCATATTCAAGAATCAGTGAGAAACCCCTAAACCCTCAAACGATCATACGTACGAACACCCCTAAACCCTCAAACGATCAGACGTAGGAACATCCCTAAACCCTCAAACGATCATACCTACTAACACTCCTAAACCCTCAAACGATTATACATACTAACACCCCTAAACCCTCAAACAATCATACATACTAACACCCCTAAACCCTCAAACGATCATACGTACTAACACCCTAAACCCTCAAACGATCATACGTACGGACACCCCTAAACCCTCAAACGATCAACATACTAAGACCCCTAAACCCTCAAACGATCAACATACTAACACCCCTAAACCCTCAAATTATCTCAGCACATTCTGTTCCTGTCCCCTCTATTATCTCATTCTGTTCCTGTCCCCTCTATTATCTCATTCTGTTCCTGTCCCCTCTATTATCTCATTCTGTTCATGTCCCCTCTATTATCTCATTCTGTTCCGGTCCCCTCTATTATCTCATTCTGTTCCTGTCCCCTCTATTATCTCAGCACATTTTGTTCCTGTTCCCTCTATTATCTCATTCTGTTCCTGTCCCCTCTATTATCTCATTCTGTTCCTGTCCCCTCTATTATCTCATTCTGTTCCTGTCCCCACTATTATCTCAGCACATTCTGTTCCTGTCCCCTCTATTATCTCAGCACATTCTGTTCCTGTCCCCTCTATTATCTCATTCTGTTCCTGTCACCTCTATTATCTCAGCACATACTGTTCCTAACCCCTATATTATCTCAGCGCATTCTGTTCCTGTCCCCTCTATTATCTCATTCTGTTCCTGTCCCCTCTATTATCTCATTCTGTTCCTGTTCCCTCTATTATCTCATTCTGTTCCTGTCCCCTCTATTATCTCATTCTGTTCCTGTCTCCTCTATTATCTCAGCACATTCTGTTCCTGTCCCCTATATTATCTCACCGCATTCTGTTCCTGTCCCCTCTATTATCTCATTCTGTTCCTGTTCCCTCTATTATCTCATTCTGTTCCTGTCTCCTCTATTATCTCATTCTGTTCCTGTCCCTTCTATTATCTCATTATGCTCCTGTTCCCTCTATTATCTCAGCGCATTCTGTTCCTGTCCCCTCTATTATCTCAGTACATTCTGTTCCTGTCCCCTCTATTATCTCATTCTGTTCCTGTCCCCTCTATTATCTCATTCTGTCCCTGTCCCCACTATTATCTCAGTACAGTCTGTTCCTGTCCCCTCTATTATCTCATTCTGTTCCTGTTCCCTCTATTATCTCATTCTGTTCCTGTCCTTTCTATTATCTCATTCTGTTCCTGTCCCCTCTTTTATCTCAGTATATTCTGTTCCTGTCCCCTCTATTATCTCAGTACATTCTGTTCCTGTCCCCTCTATTATCTCTTCCTGTTCCTGTCCCATCTATTATCTCATTCTGTTCCAGTCCCCTATTATCTCATTCTGTTCCTGTCCCCTCTATTATCTCATTCTGTTCCTGTCCCCTCTATTATCTCATTCTGTTCCTGTCCCCTCTATTATCTCATTCTGTACCTGCCCCCTCTATTATCTCATTCTGTTCCAGTCCCTCTATTATCGCATTCTGTTCCTGTCCTCTCTATTATCTCAGCGCATTCTGTTCCTGTCCCCTCTATTATCTCATTCTGTTCCAGTCCCCTCTATAATCTCATTCTGTTCCTGTTCCCTCTATTATCTCATTCTGTTCCTGTCCCCTCTATTATCTCATTCTGTTCCTGTCCCCTCTTTTATCTCAGTACATTCTGTTCCTGTCCCTTCTATTATCTCAGTACATTCTGTTGCTGTCCCCTCTATAATCTCATTCTGTTGCTGTCCCCTCTATTATCTCATTCTGTTCCTGTCCCCTCTATTATCTCATTCTGTTTCTGTCCCCTCTATTTTCTCAGTGCATTCTGTTCCTGTCCCCTCTATTATCTCAGCACATTCTATTCCTGTCCCCTCTATTATCTCATTCTGTTCCAGTCCCTCTATTATCGCATTCTGTTCCTGTCCTCTCTATTATCTCAGCGCATTCTGTTCTGTCCCCTCTATTATCTCATTCTGTTCCAGTCCCCTCTATATCTCATTCTGTTCCTGTTCCCTCTATTATCATTCTGTTCCTGTCCCCTCTATTATCTCATTCTGTTCCTGTCCCCTCTTTTATCTCAGTACATTCTGTTCCTGTCCCTTCTATTATCTCAGTACATTCTGTTGCTGTCCCCTCTATAATCTCATTCTGTTGCTGTCCCCTCTATTATCTCATTCTGTTCCTGTCCCCTCTATTATCTCATTCTGTTTCTGTCCCCTCTATTTTCTCAGTGCATTCTGTTCCTGTCCCCTCTATTATCTCAGCACATTCTATTCCTGTCCCCTCTATTATCTCATTCTGTTCCTGTCCCCTCTATTATCTCATTCTGTTTCTGTCCCCTCTATTATCTCATTCTGTTCCTGTCCCCTCTATTATCTCATTCTGTACCTGCCCTCTCTATTATCTCATTCTGTTCCTGTCCCCTCTATTATCTCATTCTGTTCCTGTCCCTCTATTATCTCATTCTGTTCCTGTCCTCTCTATTATCTCAGCGCATTCTGTTCCTGTCCCCTCTATTATCTCATTCTGTTCCAGTCCCCTCTATTATCTCATTCTGTTCCTGTTCCCTCTATTATCTCATTCTGTTCCTGTCCCCTCTATTATCTCATTCTGTTCCTGTCCCCTCTTTTATCTCAGTACATTCTGTTCCTGTCCCTTCTATTATCTCAGTACATTCTTTCCTGTCCCTCTATTATATCATTCTTTGCTGTCCCCTCTATTATCTCATTCTGTTCCTGTCCCCTCTATTATCTCATTCTGTTCCTGTCCTCTCTATTATCTCAGCATTCTGGTCCTGTCCCCTCCATCATCTCATTCTGTTCCTGTTCCCTCTATTATCTCATTCTGTTCCTGTCCCCTCTATTTTTTCATTCTGTTCCTGTCCCCTCTATTCTCTCATTCTGTTCCTGTCTCTCTATTATCTCATTCTGTTCCTGTCCCCTCTATTATCTCATTCTGTTCCTGTCCCTCTATTATCGCATTCTGTTCCTGTCCTCTCTATTATCTCAGCGCATTCTGTTCCTGTCCCCTCTATTATCTCATTCTGTTCCAGTCCCCTCTATTATCTCATTCTGTTCCTGTCCCCTCTATTATCTCATTCTGTTCCTGTCCCCTCTATTATCTCATTCTGTCCTGTCCCCTCTTTTATCTCAGTACATTCTGTTCCTGTCCCTTCTATTATCTCAGTACATTCTTTCCTGTCCCTCTATTATATCATTCTGTTGCTGTCCCCTCTATTATCTCATTCTGTTCCTGTCCCCTCTATTATCTCATTCTGTTCCTGTCCTCTCTATTATCTCAGTGCATTCTGGTCCTGTCCCCTCCATCATCTCATTCTGTTCCTGTTCCCTCTATTATCTCATTCTGTTCCTGTCCCCTCTATTTTTTCATTCTGTTCCTGTCCCCTCTATTCTCTCATTCTGTTCCTGTCTCCTCTATTATCTCATTCTGTTCCGGTCCCCTCTATTTTCTCAGCGCATTCTGTTCCTGTCCCCTCTATTATCTCATTCTGTTCCTGTCCCCTCTATTATCTCATTCTGTTCCTGTCCCCTCTATTATCTCATTCTGTTCCTGTCCCCTCTATTATCTCATTCTGTAGTGCCCCCTCTATTATCTCATTCTGTTCCAGTCCCTCTATTATTGCATTCTGTTCCTGTCCTCTCTATTATCTCAGCGCATTCTGTTCCTGTCCCCTCTATTATCTCATTCTGTTCCAGTCCCCTCTATAATCTCATTCTGTTCCTGTTCCCTCTATTATCTCATTCTGTTCCTGTCCCCTCTATTATCTCATTCTGTTCCTGTCCCTCTATTATCTCATTCTGTTCCTGTCCTCTCTATTATCTCAGCGCATTCTGTTCCTGTCCCCTCTATTATCTCATTCTGTTCCTGTCTCCTCTATTATCTTATTCTATTCCTGTCCCCTCTATTATCTCATTCTGTTCCTGTCCCGTCTATTATCTAATTCTGTTCTTTTCCCCTCTATTATCTCATTCTGTTCCAGTCCCCTCTATTATCTCATTCTGTTCCTGTCTCCTCTATTATCTCATTCTGTTCCTGTCTCCTCTATTATCTTATTCTGTTCCTGTCCCCTCTATTATCTCATTCTGTTCCTGTCCCCTCTATTATCTCATTCTGTTCCTGTCCCCTCTATTATCTCATTCGGTTCCTGTCTCCTCTATTATCTCATTCTGTTCCTGTCCCGTCTATTATCTAATTCTGTTCCTGTCCCCTCTATTATCTCATTCTGTTCCTGTCCCCTCTATTATCTCATTCTGTTCCTGTCCCCTCTATTATCTCATTCGGTTCCTGTCTCCTCTATTATCTCATTCTGTTCCTGTCCCCTCTATTATCTCATTCTGTTCCTGTCCCCTCTATTATCTCATTCTGTTCCTGTCCCCTCTATTATCTCATTCTGTTCCTGTCCCCTCTATTATCTCATTCGGTTCTGTCCCCTCTATTATCTCATTCTGTTCCTGTCCCCTCTATTATCTCATTCTGTTCCTGTCCCCTCTATTATCTCATTCTGTTCCTGTCCCCTCTATTATCTCATTCTGTTCCTGTCCCCTCTATTATCTCATTCTGTTCCTGTCCCCTCTATTATCTCATTCTGTTCCTGTCCCCTCTATTATCTCATTTTGTTCCTGTCCCCTCTATTATCTCTGTACATTCTAGTCTCTCTACCAGTGGTTGCCTGCAAATTCAGTCCCTGAATTTGCTATTCCAGCAAACACCACACCCTATAAAGCCTGCTAACTGCTCCTACACACACTGCAACCTGCAAACCCATCCCTGCTACACCTGCAACCTGCAAATCTGTCCCAATGCTCCTAGACACACTACAACCTACAATACCTGCACAATAACATAAAGTAGCATCTCCCAGCTGTTCCTGTACGCGCACACACACGTCATCTACTTCTGTACCCTGTCAGGTCTATTTAGAGAAATGTGAAAACCAGGAGAATGAACAATCTAGAGAGCAGTGTTTCCCGCGCCTGTCCTCGGGACCCTCAACCAGGCCAGGTTTTGCAGATCACCTTGGGGGAATGCAGACTGAATCCTGCAATCACTGAGCAGCAAATCAGATCCCCTGTGCTGAGCTTCACATATCCTGCAAACCTGGCGGCGGAGGCTCCTGAGGACAGACGCAGGAAACACTGATCTAGACCAAATAGCCGATTTGGAAAGTGAGATATAAGGGAGAATTTTTCTGGTTTGGTTATTTTGCCCTCGAATTTTCACTTCTCCAAAATATCTCCTGAGTTTCACCTCTCTCTGAATAACCCAGAGTGTATGCCTCTATGTTTTTACACACGTGTCCATTCCTTTGTGTTTATGTGTGTAGTTAGGCATGCCCAAATATTCCTGGTATTCCTATATATACACATGCACCCTACTATTCCTGTACATACATGCGCACACTGATATTCCTGTACATATGCGCACACTGATATTCCTGTACATATGCACACACCCAGCTATTCCTGTACATACACACACACACCCTACTATTCCTGTACATACACACACACACCCTACTATTCCTGTACATACACACACACACCCTACTATTCCTGTACATACACACACACACCCTACTATTCCTGTACATACATGCGCACACTGATATTCCTATACATATGCACACACCCAGCTATTCCTGTACATATGCACACACCCTACTATTCCCCCCCCCACACACCCTACTATTCCTGTACATACGCACACCCTACTATTCCTGTACATACGCATGCACCCTACTATTACTGTACATACACATGCACCCTACTATTCCTGTACATACGCACGCACTCTACTATTCCTGTACATACGCATGCACTACTATTCATGTACATACGCATGCACCCTACTATTCATGTACATACGCATGCACCCTACTATTACTGTACATACGCATGCACTACTATTCATGTACATACGCATGCACCCTACTATTCATGTACATACGCATGCACCCTACTATTCCTGTACATACGCATGCACCCTACTATTCCTGTACATACGCACGCACTACTATTCCTGTACATACGCATGCACTCTACTATTCCTGTACATACGCACGCACCCTACTATTCCTGTACATACACATGCACTCTACTATTCCTGTACATACGCACGCACCCTACTATTCCTGTACATACACATGCACCCTACTATTCCTGTACATACGCACGCACTACTATTCCTGTGCATATGCATGTACCCTACTATTCCTGTACATACGCACACACTACTATTCCTGTACATACACATGCACCCTACTATTCCTGTACATACGCACGCACTACTATTCCTGTACATACACATGCACCCTACTATTCCTGTACATACGCACGCACTACTATTCCCGTACATACGCATGCACCCTACTATTCCTGTACATACGCACGCACCCTACTATTCCTGTACATACATGCGCACACTGATATTCCTATACATATGCACACACCCAGCTATTCCTGTACATATGCACACACACACCCAGCTATTCCTGTACATACACACACACCCTACTATTCCCCCCCACACACACTACTATTCCTGTACATACGCATGCACCCTACTATTCCTGTACATACGCATGCACCCTACTATTCCTGTACATACACATGCACTACTATTCCTGTACATACGCATGCACTACTATTCATGTACATACGCATGCACCCTACTATTCATGTACATACGCATGCACCCTACTATTCCTGTACATACACATGCACCCTACTATTCCTGTACATACGCATGCACTCTACTATTCCTGTACATACACATGCACCCTACTATTCCTGTACATACGCACGCACCCTACTATTCCTGTACATACGCACGCACCCTACTATTCCTGTACATACACATGCACCCTACTATTCCTGTACATACGCACGCACCCTACTATTCCTGTACATACGCACGCACCCTACTATTCCTGTACATACATGCGCACACTGATATTCCTATACATATGCACACACCCAGCTATTCCTGTACATATGCACACACACACCCAGCTATTCCTGTACATACACACACACCCTACTATTCCCCCCACACACACACTACTATTCCTGTACATACGCATGCACCCTACTATTCCTGTACATACACATGCACTACTATTCCTGTACATACGCATGCACTACTATTCATGTACATACGCATGCACCCTACTATTCATGTACATACGCATGCACCCTACTATTCCTGTACATACACATGCACCCTACTATTCCTGTACATACGCATGCACTCTACTATTCCTGTACATACACATGCACCCTACTATTCCTGTACATACGCACGCACCCTACTATTCCTGTACATACACATGCACCCTACTATTCCTGTACATACGCACGCACTACTATTCCTGTACATATGCATGTACCCTACTATTCCTGTACATACGCACGCACTACTATTCCTGTACATACACATGCACCCTACTATTCCTGTACATACGCACGCACTACTATTCCTGTACATACACATGCACCCTACTATTCCTGTACATACGCACGCACTACTATTCCTGTACATACGCACGCACTACTATTCCTGTACATACACATGCACCCTACTATTCCTGTACATACGCACGCACTACTATTCCCGTACATACGCATGCACCCTACTATTCCTGTACATACGCACGCACCCTACTTATCCTGTACATGCACGCGCGCATACACTGATATTGTGAAAGGATTTTAGCAGGAAGGATACATTGAGATTTCTCTGGTTTTCAGTATGTCCTGGGTGGCGAGTCTGTACCGTTAGGTGTCTCGCCCAAGGACACTTACTGGAGAGGTGCTCTTGCTGGGATCAAACCCATGTCTCCACAGGCTCTCTCCACGCAGAGCAGTGATGTTATCTCTACTCCACCCAGCCAGTATTTACGTGCGCTCCCCTATTATTCCTGTACATACGTGCGCTCCCCACTATTCCTGTACATGCACGTGCTCCCCTACTATTCCTGTACATACGTGCGCTCCCCACTATTCCTGTACTTACGTGCGCTCCCCACTATTCCTGTACATGCGCGTTCTCCCCACTATTCCTGTATATACGCGCACACTCTGCTATTCCTGTATATACACACACACCCTACTATCCCTGTATATACGCGCACACTCTACTATCCCTGTATATACGCGCACACTCTACTATCCCTGTATATACGCGCACACTCTGCTATTTCTGTACATACGCGCATGCCCTGCTATTCTTGTACATACTCGCACGTCCTTCTATTCCTGTATATATGTGCACACAAGTTGCTATTCCTGTACATACACACACCCTACTATTCCTGTATATATGCGCGCACAAGTTGCTATTCCTGTACAAACGTGCACACCCTACTATTCCTTTACATACGCGCACACACCACTATTCCTGTACATATGCGCACACTCTGCTATTTCTATACATACGCGCGCACCTTGCTATTCCTGTATATACGCTCACGCCTTACTATTCCTGTACATACGCGCGCACGTATTTATGAACGCTCTGCTATTCCTGTGTCATTAATGCTGCTCTCTGTCCTGTCACGCACCCGTCGCTGCAGCTGATGCCCCTGCACCCGGGCTGTTCATGCCCCCAGCATGCATAGTGATGCCCATCCTGATGCCTGTAGGTGCCAGGCTGCTCACCCTGATAGCGAAAGGCAGCGAGTCAATGACATGAAGCAGGCCTAGCGGCCAGGTCTCTGTAATCCTCAGCCATTGTTCCTGTGCAGCATCCCCTCCTCTCCCCCTCCATCCTGAGCCTGTGCCCTCCTCTTCCTGCTCCCCCTACCCACAGCTTGACTATCCCCTCCCTGTCCTCATGCCTCATCCCCCTCTGCCCCCTCCCTGCCCTGCTGCCTCATCCTCCTCTGCCCCCTCCCTGCCCTGCTGCCTCATCCTCCCCTCCTCTGCCCCTCCCTGCCCTGCTGCCTCATCCTCCCCTCCTCTGCCCCTCCCTGCCCTGCTGCCTCATCCTCCCCTCCTCTGCCCCCTCCCTGCCCTGCTGCCTCATCCTCCCCTCCCTGATGTCTCCACCTCTCCTTCTGCAGTGTGTCAGCTTCTGCTTGTTTGCACTGATACATTGTATGCGTGCGCACACCGGATACATTCTATACAAACACACACCCCTCTACACTGTATACACATACACTCTGTATACACAAACCCAGACACACTGTATACAAACACACACCCCTCTGTATAATCTTCCCTCCTGTATACAAATTTTAAAGAAATAAAATATCATATAGTGATACATTTATGTTTATGTCAGACTACATTCTATTGTTTTCCTGCTGTCCGTGAAGATACAGGTTTGTTGTTGTCAGTTCTTGTTTTTATTGTCCGTTTGTTTTTAGGTCAGTGGTTTAATCCCTCCCTGAGTTATCAATCGGATACTGTAAAACCGGAGTCCCCTGATTATCCCCTCAATCTGCTGTTCTGTTGTTCTCTGGGAATGTGACCACTCTGTCCTCGAAAACCTTTATTATTTGTTGAAGGGATTTTCTCCTGGAACATGTTGGGATGTTCCTTATTACTTTCAGGGTTATTCAGAGAGCACTGAAACGCCACCAACAGTTCGGTGCTTTCTCGTTCGGTGCACTTCGAGCATTCAACGCAGGGCCCCTGTAGTGAGGGAAATCGACCTGCCGAACATCGCTGCAAACTTGCTGAACGCTGCCGATCGACCCGTCGAACGCAGCCGCAACCCGGTGGATGCAGCCAACAACCCAACAAACAGACTGCCGACAATCCGCTGAAACCCACCAAACGCACCGGCGAGCCGCAGAACGCAGCCAATGACCCAACAAACAGACCGCCGACAATCCGCTGAAAACTGCCGAATGCACCCACGAGCCGCTGAACGTAGCCAACGACCCAACGAACGCAGCCGACAACCCACTGAACACAGCTGATGACCTGCCGAACAGATCACTGAATGCTGCCGGAAAAAGCCGACCAGCAGCTGAACGTGGTTAAAAAATAAACAAAAGTCCTGCAACATTTAAATGGCGTTAAAAAAAAAATACTGTATGAGAATATCTGGAAATAATCTATCATCCTGTATATCCTATAAATAACAATAAAAAGGTCTGCTACAGAAAAAACCCGCCGTTAAAAAAAATCCCTAAAAATAAAGAGACTTTTTGCTGCGAATTAAAATAATAAACGGTTTATTAGATATTGGAAAAAACAGGAATATTTTTACATTGAAACCTCCGGAGATCTGATACAGTGTTAGGGCCCAATCACACTGAGTGATTTATCGTGCGGTTTTTGCTGCGATATCGCGCATATTTCCGCTCGATATCGCTCTATGTAGCTTCTCCAGTGCATTTCAATGGAGCTGTTCAGATCTCACAGCTCAATGTCATTCAATGTCGCTTGTAGCTCGTCGCTGGTACCTGACCCTTTTTTTTTTTTTTGCACGATTTGCTGTGATCTGCAGATTTAACATAATGGTGTCGCTAAATATCGCTCATAGCGGCGTTATTGCACGATATTATCGCTCAATGTCGCGTATATGAAAATTGCACGGAAAACCACGCAACTTTCATGTCACTCAGTGTAAATGGGCCCTAACACCGAAAGGTTCCTGTGCTTTCTTTATGTATATATATACAGTGGCAAGAAAAAGTATGTGAACCCTTTGGGATTACGTGGAGTTTTGCATGAATTGGTCATAAAATGTCTCTGATCTTCATCTAAGTCACAACAATTTGAAAAACACAGTCTGCTTAAAATAATACAACACAAACATTATATGTTTTCATGTTTTTATTGAACAGAACATGTAAACATTCACAGTGCAGGGTGGAAAAAGTATGTGAACCCCTAGCCTAATGACTTCTCCAAGAGCTAATTGGAGCCAGGAGTGAGCAAACCTTGAGTCCAATCAGAGTGATATTATTGGATGTGTTGCTGAAAGCTGACTTAGATGAAGATCAGAGACATTTTATGACCAATTCATGCAAAACTCCACGTAATCCCAAAGGGTTCACATACTTTTTCTTGCAACTGTATATATGGAGAACATTGTTTATGTGGATGGACCTATTTGGATATTGAGTGCCCAAACCTAATAGTATATGCAGGTTGTGCCATATATCGCTATATCACATGTAGTGCATATATTGTACATATTGTATATATTACATGTAGTGCATATATTGTACATATTGCATGTATTGTATATATTGCATGTAGTGCATATATTGTACATATTGCATGTATTGTATATATTGCATGTAGTGCATATATTGTATATATTGTATATATTACATGTAGTGCATATATTGTACATATTGCATGTATTGTATATATTGTATATATTGCATATATTGTATATAATGCATGAATTGTATATATCGCATGTAGTGTATATATTGTACATATTGCATGTATTGTATATATCGCATGTAGTGCATATATTGCATGTAGTGCATATATTGTATATATTGCATGTATTGTATATATCGCATGTAGTGCATATACTGTATATATTGCATGTATTGTATATATTGCATGTATTGTATATATTGCATGTAGTGCATATATTGTATGTATTGTATATATCGCATGTAGTGTATATATTGTACATATTGCATGTATTGTATATATCGCATGTAGTGCATATATTGTACATATTGCATGTATTTTATATATCGCATGTAGTGTATATATTGTACATATTGCATGTAGTGTATATATTGTACATATTGCATGTATTGTATATATCGCATGTAGTGCATATATTGTACATATTGCATATATCGCATGTAGTGTATATATTGTACATATTGCATGTAGTGTATATATTGTACATATTGCATGTATTGTACATATTGCATGTATTGTATATATCGCATGTAGTGTATATATTGTACATATTGCATGTATTGTATATATCGCATGTAGTGTATATATTGTACATATTGCATGTGCTGCTATACAGTTATTCATATAGATAAGGATTTAGAATTATTGCCTTGAATCATTTCTTAATCAGTTCATATGCTGCCATCTAGTGGCCCTTTGTGTATTGCATGTGTTCTCTGTCTTCCCTCGCTTTATGACACATTTCCTGTGTGTGTAAGGCTCCACCTTCTCACTCAGTAAGTTTTCTGTGTCATGGTGCTGTTAACAGGCTGCACATGTCTCTCCATTGCACGCTACGAACAGTATCATCTTTTGACCGCATAAAGTACCACAATCCATTCATCTGCTCCCACTTGTGATCTGCTGCACGGAATAAAGCAACTTTGTGGATGGAAATGGTATTTGGTGAGTTCAGCTTCTGATAAGGATTGTCCTCAGGGATTGTATCTGATTATACAGGCCGGCATAGAGGTCTCTGCAAGGGATAAATCACTATTACAACAATCGGAGTCCGAATAGTCAGAAGATGTTAGAATTCCTCCAGCCTGCTGCTATATATGTGTCTGTGCCTAATCTGCTATCAAGCTCAGTGCCATCCGCCATCTTGTGGAAGCACATGGTCGCACAAGCTTACTGCAACTCACCTGTGTGAATGTTGAAAACCGTTTCTCTGCATTGAACTGTTACCCCACCTGTCTAAGCTGCTGTTTGTCTTCTTAAAAAGACAGTACCATTTTTGCAAAAACGTATAAAATGTCTAGACAAAGCTCTGAGCACTCTATTATGGCTGAACTGATGCAGATTCATCATGTCCCTGAACCCGCAGACGTAGACGGAGCAGAGATTGCCGAACAAACGCACAATAAAACTGACACAGAAACTCAGAGAAAACTATGAATGCACTAGAGATGAGCTCTCCAGCAATCTGTCAGACCTGTGGGACAGAACGTCACAATGCAGGTCAGTTTTACAACACTTTAACAATCAACCTGCTGAATTAAGAGACTATAGATTGTCTATCTGCTGCATATAAACGTCTGCAAAATACACAGACTTCTTGCAGGACTCTAATATGAAAGACTTTTCAGCAGAACTGACCAAGACTGATGCACTAAACCATCAAAGAGACCTCCTAGTACAATTTGCAAAGAAAAGGCAGAACTCCGCTTTGCTCAACTGCAGGGGACCAGATCCCACAGATCCACATCAACCAAGCACACTGCATGTTTTTCCAGATCCTCTCGCTCCAGAAGTTCAACATTAAGCGACAAGCTAATAGAGGTCCCTCGGTGATGTGGAGTCAAAGAAAGTGCAAAGCTCCTTTGCTAAAAACAAGCATAGTTATAAATCCGCCAAGCAGAGATAGAAGCTCAAAGCAAAGCCCACCAAGCAGAGATAGAAACTCAAAGCAAAGCTCACCAAGCAGAGATAGAAGCTCAAAGCAAAGCCCACCAAGCAGAGATAGAAGCTCAAAGCAAAGCCCACCAAGCAGAGATAGAAGCTCAAAGCAAAGCCCACCAAGCAGAGATAGAAACTCAAAGAAAAGCCCACCAAGCAGAGATAGAAGCTCAAAGCAAAGCCCACCAAGCAGAGATAGAAGCTCAAAGCAAAGCTCACCAAGCAGAGATAGAAGCTCAAAGCAGAGCTCACCAAGCAGAGATAGAAGCTCAAAGCAAAGCCCACCAAGCAGAGATAGAAGCTCAAAGCAAAGCCCACCAAGCAGAGATAGAAGCTCAAAGCAAAGCCCACCAAGCAGAGATAGAAGCTCAAAGCAAAGCTCATCAAGCAGAGATAGAAGCTCAAAGCAAAGCCCACCAAGCAGAGATAGAAGCGCAAAGCAAAGCCCGCCAAGCAGAGATAGAAGCTCACAGCAAAGCCCACCAAGCAGAGACAGAAACTCAAAGCAAAGCCCACCAAGCAGAGATAGAAGCTCAAAGCAAAGCCCAGTCTTGGTTCGAGAGAAGGACTAATTAGTAGAGAGGGAGGTTTAAGAATTATCCCTGAATTGTGCAAGAGGTAAAAGGGAGTGAGTTCCCTTTGTCTATAGGATCAGGCAGGGGTGCCTTTTGTTCTATGAGCTTAAGGATGGCTCTTTGTGATTGTATACAATAGGGAGATAAGCAGTGGGAGGAAGGGGTAGAAAAGAGAATGCGTGGGACATTTTGTGTATTACAGCTAATTTTCTTTTACCCACCCAACCCACCCTGTTTTTCTTCCAGATGTGCTGCTTCTCTACAACATCGGAAAGGTCACGCAACAGAAGCGCCATGGATAGGGGCAAATGACGTGGTGATTCCGCCAGTCATTCAAGACCGCCTGTGGTTTCCCATATGGAAATATACCATGTTGCATAAACCCGGTTGGTGGTTTTTTACGACCAAGGCTGGGGGATTGTCTAAATATGGTTAGTCTACCTATTGCATCACATTGTTCACCATGTTACATGAAGCCAGCTGGTGTTTTTTTACGGCCAAGGTTGGGGGATTGTTTTTAAAGATATGGTTTAGAGTAATTATTATCGATCAGATAGTATTCCATGTTGCTTGAAGCCAGTTGGGGTTTTTTTACGGCCAGAACTAGTTGATTGCGCTTAAATTGGGCATGGAGCTAGTTAACTTATGGCACTCAGATATATTTTGCCATGTGGCATGAAGCCAGCTGGTGGTTTGTTCGACCAGAGCTGGGGGATTGCGTTTTAAGATGGACATGGTATAGGTTAGGGATGAGCGGTGAAATAGGTGGCCTGGCACGTGGAGAGGCAATAGTGGGGGGAGGGTCTGCAGGGTACGGGGTGAGTGGTGGTTTCGTTCGACCAAGCTCAGATGCCTTCCTGGTTTGCAGATCCTCTTGGCCTGCTATCTGCCATAAAAAATACCCTGAGCAGACGTGTGGTCATCCTGCTTAGCCACGTGGGGCGCTATTTCTGGGCAATGCTTGTGGTGCATTGCAGTTGTCAGTGTTATCTGGCTGCCAGTGTTATCTGGTGTAGCGTATTTGGCATACGAGGATCGATAATAATAATTCTGCCTTCGAGGCAAAGAATTTGGCCTTAATTAATAAAAGACGTGACCTTTTCAAAATGCCAATACTTTGTTGTGTTTTCATTTATAGGGAAGGGAAGGGGGGTGAGGGGTGTTTACTTGGTTTAAGAAGGTAACTTACATGGGGGGTAACCCAGAGAAATTCAGTTTTAGGCCAGTGCCTGTCAGTGTCATCACTAAACTTCTCCATAACCAAAAAATGAAATACCAGTCTGGACCTGATCAAATCCCAGCAATGCTGCTGAAAATCAGTGCACCAGCAATTGCAAAACCTGTCGCAACCCTGATTAATGAATCACTGGCGACTGGATACATACCCAAACTCTGGAAGACTGCGAGAGTGGTACCTATCCATAAAAGTGGTGAGAGTACTTTGGTATCCAACTACTGCCCAATATCACTGCTCCCTGTAATGTCAAAAATTCTGGAAAAATGTGTCTACACTCAATTACGTGATTATTATCAGTATCAGAACTATTTAACCCCAGATCAATCCGGCTTTCGTCCAAAACATTCAAATACAACCGCCCTTTTAAAAGTTTGTAATGATATCCAAGCGGGCATGGAACAAGGAAACCTAACTGGAGCCATCTTCCTTGATTTTGCCAAGGCTTTTGACACCGTAGACCATGGCATCCTATTACAAAAACTTAAAAACTCTGGTATTGGTGATAGTACGTTAACCTGGTTCCAATCATATGTGTCTGATAGGTCTCAATTTGTGTCCATTTCTGACAGCACTTCCCTTCCCCTCCCAGTCACTTGCGGTATACCCCAAGGCTCGATACTTGGCCCCCTTCTATTCACAATATTCATAAATGATCTGCCCAATGTCTGCAAAGCTTCAACTGTACACATGTACGCAGACGACACTAATCTATACCAGCAAACCAAATCTCCCGCAGCTGGAGGCCGCGCTGCAAGAACAATTCACAGGGGTAGAAAAGTGGATCGCAAATAACAAACTTTTTCTAAATACTGACAAAACTGTTACAATGCTCTTTGGAACCGCACCTAAACTACACAAATTGCAAAATCCCCATCTATGTGTTGGGACAAAATCAAATGGCACGTTGACCACAGTCACTTCTCTCAAATACCTAGGTATGTGGTTAGACCCAAATCTATCTTTTGGCCCCCACATCGAAAAACTCTCATCTAAAATTTACCCCAAACTAGGTGCCCTGTACAGAAACAAATCCTGCCTGAGCCCCGCGGTAAGAAAGCAGATTGTACAACAAATACTTATGCCAGCCCTTGAATACGGAGATGTAGTGTATACAGCTGCCCCGCAAACACACCTCCAGAAACTTACTACATTGTATAACTCATTCTGTCGCTTTGTGCTACAATGTAACTACATGACACACCATTGTGACATGTTAAAAGAACTAAACTGGCCATCACTGGACTCTAGACGCACCCTTCACCTTTCCAACCTGGTGTTTAAGAGCTTTTCTGGGACGCTACCACCC
Source organism: Leptobrachium leishanense (assembly GCA_009667805.1). Classification (NCBI taxonomy): domain Eukaryota; kingdom Metazoa; phylum Chordata; class Amphibia; order Anura; family Megophryidae; genus Leptobrachium; species Leptobrachium leishanense. The sequence goes on from RXON01002944.1 coordinate 111,885, forward strand.
TACCTGAATAGGCTGCTTCCCCCAGCAGTTCCCTCATCCTATAACCTCCGATCCAGGACCAGCACCTTACTTACAATACCACAATACAAAAAGAAAGTGGCTCGATCCTCATTTTCCTACAGAGCACCACAATTATGGAATAACCTCCCAGACACCATCAAATCTTCCCCCAGTCTAAAGTCCCTTAAGAATTCCCTATTAACATACCTCAATAAGGAATGCACCTGTAAACATGTAACATAATGACTTTATTTCCTCCATATTTATTTTTCTGTTAATCTGTATATTTGGTTTTGTGTTAATATCTTGCATTTTACTATTTTGTATTTCTGTAACCACTCAATGTTCTCGAACCCAGGACATACTTGAAAACGAGAGAAATCTCAATGTATCCTTCCTGCTAAAATCCTTTATAAATAAATGGGGAAAGTTGTAAGAAGAAAATAAGGGTATAATTCTTAATACAGCCCGCATTGTAGGTGGACATCCGCTTCCTCCTGGTCTCCATAGACCTGGTTCCACTCGACCTCCGGCACACTGTCGTCCTGGCTGTGTCCCCCCGGGTCTCCTGACCGGCAGTGTCTTAGTGCGCCAGCGGGGATCCAATGCTGCCACCACTCACCTGCTGCTCCCCTGCCTTCTGCCGCCGACCCTCCACTGCCATGAGCCTCCGCAGCATCGAGGGACAATGGTTTTGCAAATTTTCTGCAGCAGGCACAGGTGCCACCATCTTGGGGGCGTGGCCATCGCGGCTGGCGTGACATCGATCCTCGGCGCCGCGCTGCTCGACGCCGGGGGCGGAGCTACACGCAGCAGCTGGAAGTGATGTCTTCCCATGTGGGCTCCTCGACCGGACATCCTGTTCCTCACCAGCGTGCAGCTCCATCTCTCCTCCCCGTCAGCCATCTTGGTCCTCCGCACCACGTGTCCTGAGAATTCTTCCTCTGCGGCCATCTTGCTCCACCTGACCTGCGTCCACCGCCGACGGCCGGCTCCCAGCTCCCGTAGTTTCATGGGGCCCAAACGTCCTACCAGCGTGTTCGGTACTGCCGATGGCATGGCTGGTCGCAAATTGAGAGCTGTCACGTTCCATGCTGGCATACCTGTCTTCCTGCCCTCTGTATTTGTATATTTGTGTTTTTTCCCTTGTGTTTCTGTTGCTGCCAATTCCTGGGTGGCCTCCCAAGGGTTAATTGGTGTTCTGTGTGCTGCTCACCTGTTTACCCTTGCCTTGATTCCCCTGACTATATTAGAGCAATATACCTATAGGACATTACTGGGTCATTTTACTTTGCCTGGTCTCCTTGCTACTTGTGTCCTGAGAGCTCCTTGCTGTGTTCCTGATATTCTCCGTTTGTTCATCCTTGTTCAGTTTTTGCCTCTAATATTTCTGTTCCAGTTTATGTCAGTTCCTTCTGTGTATTTAGTTCTGTCTATTTCTGTATTTTGTTTTGCTGTTTATGTTCCATTCAGATTCCCCGGTTACTGATTTTGGCTTGGCTGACTTCCCTTCTGGTTCTGATTCCTGTATCCTATATGACGTACTTTCTCTGGTTATGACCTTTGGCTTTCCTCTATGTGACTCCTCCTATATTATATTCCTTGTCAGTACCGTTTCCAAGAAACCCTGTCATCTGCATACAACAAAAAGACTCTGTACGGCTTCAAGGTAATACTTTCCTTTAGATTAGATCCGGCTATCCTAAAGACCGGCCTTTCAGTGCAGGGAATCTTTGGTATTGCCGTACAGAGGTCTTTAGTTAACCGTGTGTTGCTTTCACCTGCCCTTGCAGTTTACAGTGCATCTCTGCATATAGGGGCTTCTCTCAGGAACCTTGACCTCACCTTCCTGCGAGTTATATTCATAGGGTTATATATTTACAGACCGACCACTTCCAAGGATCGGAGGGCAAGTATAGGGTGGTGCGTGCCTGGTGGTACTGCCACCGTGACAAGAGCCTCCTCGCAGTCGTCCTCCAGGCGAATCCCTTCTGCCAAGTCGTGCCCACGATCTCTCAGGGGGCCAGGACTCGGCCTCCGTGGAGGCCTCGATTGCCTCTCCCTCCTCCACTGTATTCTCCCCTCTGTAGTCACCGGGGACAGCTCCCTGCTCGGTTCAGCCTCAATAAGGTCCATGATTGTCGATCCCTGAGCCGCCGGGTGGGCCCGTAGCTGCTCCAGCAGAGCTTGTACTTCATCAGAATTCCCCAACATGCTAGCCTTCAATTTCCAATCCCGGTCCTCTAACTCCCAGCACTCACAGCCAAATGTCTTTTCAGGGTAAGAAGTTTTCCAAAGGAAAATTCGCCAGCAGGAATTCTGGAATTTCTCTCTTTCGTGCTGTACCTGAGCAGAAAAGGTAAGACCCTCCCCTACAGGGCTTTATATACCACTTACTTACCCCCCGCTGTTTTCCTCACAATCCAATCACTCCTTCTATGACCATCCTGACAGACCGGCCCAGCCCAGCCGTCATGCCCCCCCCCTTCCTTACAGGTACAGGGGCCGCTCTAGATTGCTTCAAATAGTGTTGCTGTTATGATGACGGCCTTTCAACCTAGTGACCGTGCCACAGGGTTTAAAGACTTAAATCTGGGGATGGATATGCCACCCGTACAGAGAAGTCTAGGCCTGCAGTGGGACTTATTAATGGACACCTTCGGCTTTCAAGTCAGCTCAGCAGACAAGCCATTTACCAATGTGGTTTTCTGTCAGTGGTGAACAGCTTATACGATCCGGTGAGATTTGTGGCTGCCATTACCATACAGGGTAAATCCTTACTAGAGACAGCTCTCAGACTCTATTAAAGATTGGGAATAGACAAGCTTTCAAAGTGAGAGTCCTGGAAGCAATCTCTACATGCCTTACATAGAATTCACATACCACGCTGCTACGAGCCAGAGAAAAGAGCTTCACACCTTCTTTATTTATTTATTTTTATTGAGGAATTTTCATTTATTTAAAACTTGGGATATGTAGTTCACAAATATAGGGCAAAATACCAATTTTGCATTGATTGTTATTCTGAGATCGTAAAACCATTTAAAAGTTTAAACTTGCATATCTGTTTGTTTAAACACTTTAATCATTCTGTAAAGGATCATCTCTAGATGGTGTCCTTTAGATTTTCATACAAATAAAATGTAAAAGTGGGACAATGGGAGTCGGTTAAATCGCCTGTATTTATATGGGATTTTTTGCTATTGAGGACAGTGTACAGTAAAGGACCAAACGCTTGTATAAAAGAAACTGTGGTTGATGAGCAAAATACAACTTGAAATTTGGAGGAAGTACTGTATGTCAGATAACCAGGAAAGGAGGTCAGTTTTAGAATGCAATAAAACTCAGAGAGTAGCAGACTCCAGCTGGAAACGTGATTCCTCTGATATTCCATACTGCTCCAAAGGATCGTTGCCAGTTAGTCTGAAAATCTCATTCTGATAGTATATAAGACTCCTCCTCATGAACTCGGAACTTGCATTAGTTAGTGCCTTTATCCATTCATCACATTGTTCTTTGCAGCTACACTCAAAAACAGATTTTCGTTCTGGCTCATCAATAAACCCACTTCCTTTTTTTGAGCTTTTCATATTCAGTTCGGCAGCTTTCTCAGCTCTCTGTCTTGAGAGGCACAGCAGCTCCTTATCGTTATAGCGCATTCTGATAGCACAGCATGGCCTGGGGCTTCCAGTTCCAGGATGGTCACCCAACTCGGCAAACCCGGAAGTAGAGAATTTGTTCGCCTACCCTTCACACCTTCTTAGATGCATCTACTGAGGCCATAACAGCTCCTGTCTACCACAGGGTAAGAGATTGCTCTAATCAAACCCACATAGGGTTTCTGTTTGGGAAGGCTAAATTAGCACCTAAGCCTGAACACACAATTCCTAGGCTTGAATTTAGAAACATAGAAACATAGAAAAATGTCGGCAGATAAGAACCTTTCGGCCCATCTAGTCTGCCCAATTACATGGATACTTTACCTGGATTTATCTTTTGTTTAGGATAGCCTTATGCCTATCCCATGCCTGCTTAAATTCAATTACTGTTTTGGCCTCTACCACTTCTACTGGAAGACTGTTCCATGTATCCACCACCCTCTCAGTAAAATAATGCTTCCTGATGTTACTTTTAAACCTTTGCCCCTCTAATCTAAGACTATGTCCTCTTGTTTTGCTACTTTGTTTCCTTTTAAATATACTCCCTTCCTGCAACTTTGTGCAACTAATTTCATTGGAGCCTGTCGAGAGTTACAGCTCAACTCTAGGCCAATCCAAGACCTTTTACCTGAAAAGGGCTGTACATGGATTTTCAATCCTCATTCTTCCCACATGGGTGGCTCATGGGAGAGAATGGTAGACATCACACGTGAAATGCTGGACTCTATGCTTATGGATGTTGAACTCCACAAGACTTACCCATGAGATTCTAACCACCTTCCTGGCAGAAGCAGCAGCCATAATCAATTCTAAACCACTTGTTCCAGTGTCTACAGATCCAGAGAACCCAACCATCCTTACTCCAGCTACTCTTCTTACCCAGAAATCTGGGCCTGTTCCTGTTCCACCTGGAAACTTTAAAGCAGGAAATCTGTGCTATGACCAGTGGAAGTGAGTACAACACCTGGCCAACTGCTTCTGGAATCATTGGAAGATGGAGTATCTTTCTACTCTGCAAGGACGCAAGAAATGGCAACCCCTGAACCAGAAGATCATCCAAGTTGGAGATCTTGTTCTCCTCAAGGCAAGCCAAAGGAATCAAGGGGCCTATGGGACTTATTATAAAGAGCATTCCTAGTGACGATGGTAAGATACGTAAGGTGGAGGTGAAGGTTGCAAGACAAGGAACTGTAAAGACTTTCAACAGACCTATCACAGAACTTCTTTTGCTCTTACCTTGGAGACTGAACTTACTTGGGTATGCTGTTGGATCCTAGCTGTGACTTCAAGTAGGAAGTACCTCGAACTTTAGTGACACATCTTGAAGTTTTATATAAATAGTTGTTGCATTATATGCTTGTTCTCTTCTATGTCTTTCAGGTCTTCAGGACATCCAGCAAATTGCATTGTTGCTATTTGCACTTGCATAGCTACCGTTATGATGTATATAGCGACATTTACGATGCCAAGCGGGTGTATGCTGTTAGTTATATTAATGTATATGAGAATTTCTCATTTTTGCCTTGAAACATTCTTTAATTAGTTCAAATGCTGCCATCTAGTGGCCTCTTCTGTATCGCACATGTTTTCTCTGGTCCCTCGCTTTATGATGCATTTCCTCTTGTGTGTGTGATGCTCCGCCTTTCTTGCTCAGTACTTTCTTGTGTCATGGTGCGGTTCACAGACTGCATGTCTCTCCATTGCACGCTACGAATAGTATCATCTTCTGACAGCATAAATACCACAATTCATTCATCTGCTCCCACTTGTGATCTGATGTACAGAATAAAACAACTTTGTGGATGGACAAGGTTTTGGTGAAAAAATGTCATCTGCGCTAATTCCCATTATACCGTGTGAAACAAAACGCAATAAGAGGCTTTGGGTTCTGTTTAATTGCCATTAAAAGATTAAGCTCACCCGCCGAACGTCAAGGCACCTCTAGTGAGGGTGAGTCCTATCCAAAAATGAAGCCACAGGCTGCTGTGTAGCCAACCATACCTGCTCATGCTGCTTGTCAGTCATGAGGTAAACTGGTGGGCTTTTATTTAAGCTCCCCCAGAAACAAAATCCACCTTGGGATAAAAAAACAAAGACACGGAGCGGAACAGCTGAAATAATGACCTGGCTGGAGGTACATTAAAACATACATATTACAGGAGGGGTCGTGCCTATTCCCCGATGGGGCGGCTGCAACCACCATATGCATCCAGCCCAACAACATGTATAAAACACAAAAAGGAGAAAAAATGTCATCTGCGCTTATTCCCATTATACCGTGTGAAACAAAACGCCAGCCAGGTCATTATTTCAGCTGTTCCGCTCCGTGTTTTTGTTTTTTGATCCCAAAGTGGATTTTGTTTCTGGGGGAGCGTAAATAAAAGCCCACCAGTTTACCTCATGACTGACAAGCAGCGTGTGCAAGTTATGGTTGGCTACACAGCAGCCTGTGGCTTCATTTTTTGGATAGGACTCACCCTCACTAGAGGTGCCTTGACGTTCGGCGGGTGAGCTTAATCTTTTAATGGCCATTAATAAGAAACCAAAGCCTCTTATTGCGTTTTCTTTCACACGGTATAATGGGAATAAGCGCAGATGACATTTTTTCTCCTTGTTGTGTTTTATACATGTTGCTGGGCTGGATGCATTTGGTGGTTACAGCCGCCCCATCGGGGAATAGGTGCGACCCCCACCCCTCCTGCACAAGGTATTTGGTGAGTTCAGCTTCTGATAAGGATTGTCCTCAGTGATTGTATCTGATTATACAGGCCGGGCATAGAGGTCTCAGCAAGGGATAAATCACTATTACAACAATCGGAGTCAGAATATATTGTATAAATCGTATGTATCGCATATATCATATATACCCTCCGGTCTCTCTTGTCGCCCCCCTCTCCGTCCAGTCTCTCCCGTCAGCCCCCCTCTCCCTCTGGTCTCTGTCATTACCCCCTCTTTCTCCAGTCTCTCGTTGGCCCCCTCCTTCCTTTTGACCCCTCTCCCTCTCCTTTCGCCCCTCTCTTGACTGTCTCTTGTCGTGTCCCCCTCCAGTCTCTCATTGCCCCTCTCTCTGTGGTCTTTCTTGGCCCCCCTCTCTCTCTGATCTCTGTCATTGCCCCCCTCTCCCTCTGGTCTTTCTCGGCCCCCTCTCCCTCTGGTCTTTCTCGACCCCCCTCTCCCTCTGGTCTTTCTCGGCCCCCTCTCCCTCTGGTCTTTCTCGGCCCCCCCCTCTGGTCTTTCTCGGCCCCCCTCTCACTCCGGTCTCTTTCGTCCCCCCTCTCCCTCTGGTCTTTCTCGGCCCCCTCTCCCTCTGGTCTTTCTCGGCCCCCCTCTCCCTCCGGTCTCTTTCGTCCCCCCCCCTCTCCCTCTGGTCTTTCTCGGCCCCCCTCTCCCTCTGGTCTTTCTCGGCCCCCCTCTCCCTCTGGTCTTTCTCGGCCCCCTCTCCCTCTGGTCTTTCTCGGCCCCCTCTCCCTCTGGTCTTTCTCGGCCCCCTCTCCCTCTGGTCTTTCTCGGCCCCCTCTCCCTCTGGTCTTTCTCGGCCCCCCTCTCCCTCTGGTCTTTCTCGGCCCCCCTCTCCCTCTGGTCTTTCTCGGCCCCTCTCCCTCTGGTCTTTCTCGGCCCCCTCTCCCTCTGGTCTTTCTCGGCCCCCTCTCCCCCCTCTCCCTCTGGTCTTTCTCGACCTCCCTCTCCCTCTGGTCTTTCGTCCCCCCTCTCCCTCTGGTCTTTCTCGGCCCCCCTCTCCCTCTGGTCTTTCTCGGCCCCCCTCTCCCTCTGGTCTTTTCTCGGTCCCCCTCTCCCTCTGGTTTTTCTCGGCCCCCCTCTCCCTCCGGTCTCTTTCGTCGGCCCCCCTCTCCCTCTGGTCTTTCTCGGCCCCCCTCTCCCTCTGGTCTTCTCGGCCCCCTCTCCCTCTGGTCTTTCTCGGCCCCCTCTCCTCTGGTCTTTCTCGGCCCCCTCTCCCTCTGGTCTTTCTCGGCCCCCTCTCCTCTGGTCTTTCTCGGCCCCCTCTCCCCTCTCTCCCTCTGGTCTTTCTCGACCTCCCTCTCCCTCTGGTCTTTCTCGACCTCCCTCTCCCTCTGGTCTTTCTCGGCCCCCCTCTCCCTCCGGTCTCTTTCGTCCGCCCCCCTCTCCCTCTGGTCTTTCTCGGCCCCCTCTCTCCCTCTGGTCTTTTCTCGGCCCCCTCTCCCTCTGGTCTTTCTCGGCCCCCTCTCCCTCTGGTCTCTGTCACTGCCCCCTCTCCCTCCGGTCTCTTTCGTCCCCCCCCCTCTCCCTCTGGTCTTTCTCGGCCCCCTCTCCCTCTGGTCTTTCTCAGCCCCCTCTCCCTCTGGTCTTTCTCGCCCCCTCTCCCTCTGGTCTTTCTCGGCCCCCCTCTCCCTCTGGTCTTTCTCAGCCCCCTCTCCCTCTGGTCTCTGTCATTGCCCCCTCTCCCTCCAGTCTCTTTCGTCCCCCCTCTCCCTCTGGTCTTTCTCGGCCCCCTCTCCCTCTGGTCTTTCTCGGCCCCCTCTCCCTCTGGTCTTTCTCGGCCCCCTCTCCCTCTGGTCTTTCTCGCCCCCTCTCCCTCTGGTCTTTCTCGGCCCCCTCTCCCTCTGGTCTTTCTCGGCCCCTCTCCCTCTGGTCTCTGTCACTGCCCCCTCTCCCTCCAGTCTCTTTCGTCCCCCCTCTCCCTCTGGTCTTTCTCGGCCCCCCTCTCCCTCTGGTCTTTCTCGGCCCCCTCTCCCTCTGGTCTCTGTCACTGCCCCCTCTCCCTCCAGTCTCTTTCGTCGTCCCCCTCTCCCTCTGGTCTTTCTCGGCCCCCCTCTCCCTCTGGTCTTTTCTTCCCCTCTCCCTCTGGTCTCTGTCACTGCCCCCTCTCCCTCCGGTCTCTTCGTCCCCCCCCCTCTCTGGTCTTTCTCGGCCCCCTCTCCCTCTGGTCTCTGTCATTGCCCCCTCTCCCTCCAGTCTCTTTCGGCCTACCATGGACCTGTCAGTCCTCGAAGGCTGGCGCGACTCCGGCGTCCCGGCAGTTTCGGGGTCTGCATCCTCCCTGCAGCTCTTCCTCGCGTCCTGTGCGCGCATCCCGCCGGTCCCAGCAGCTTTAGGGAATTGTCGGCGGCGCGCCGTGCGTGACATCATCACGCCTCCAACGTGGGTTCCCCTGCATCATGTGACCCTGGTAACCAATCAGACTGCAGGGCGCGATATTTAAAAGTGCTTTTGCCTTTTTGCCTTGCCCTTTCGTGGTTCTGCTTGTCTAAACCTTTATACTTGCTTGTTTATACCTTTGATTGACTTTCTGTGTATGACCTGGCTTTTGGATATCGACCTGTGTACCTCTTTACTCCTTTGACTCAGCTTTTGTACTTTTGACCTTGTATACTGCATATTCCTACGACCTAGGATTGTGTTTAACCCTCTGGTACTCCGTACTTTCCTGTCTCCATACCAGCCACTCTAAGGACTGGTTTCTGTCCTCCTTGCCTTCATCCCTGCCTTATAGGTTCACCTTTCGCTATTGCGTAACCCAGACAACTCAAGGACTGGTATTGCAATTAGTTTAGAGTCTCCTGTTATTTCTTAGGGCTGACTGTAGCAACCCTCGGATACGTGTGTCTGCCTGACAGGACCTTGTGGTTGCTATGACACCTTGCTGTTGGTTTTGTTGGTTCTTGCATTGTGTATTGGGAATGTGTGTGTGTGTGTGTGTGTGTGTCTGTGTGTGTGTGTGTGTGTGTCTGTGTGTGTGTGTGTGTCTGTGTGTGTGTGTGTGTCTGTGTGTGTCAGTGTGTATCTGCGTATCAGGATTCAGACAAAACACCAGCACACCGGGAAGTTGCATGAATGAGCTTTAATGGAAGTTTCCCTCACAGGATGAAGCGGCTTCTCCCGCGGTTTAACAGCAAAGCACTTTACACAGGACGACACTGGGGTTACACGGGGAGCGGAGCGGCTCTGCAGGGCACAGGTACACTGGGGTTACACGGGGAGCGGAGCGGCTCTGCGGGGCACAGGTACACGGGTTACACGGGGAGCGGAGCGGCTCTGCGGGGCACAGGTACACTGGGGTTACACGGGGAGCGGAGCGGCTCTGCGGGGCACAGGTACACTGGGGTTACACGGGGAGCGGAGCGGCTCTGCGGGGCACAGGTACACTGGGGTTACACGGGGAGCGGAGCGGCTCTGCGGGGCACATGTACACTGGGGTTACACGGGGAGCGGAGCGGCTCTGCGGGGCACAGGTACACTGGGGTTACACGGGGAGCGGAGCGGCTCTGAGGGGCACAGGTACACTGGGGTTACACGGGGAGCGGAGCGGCTCTGCGGGGCACAGGTACAGTGGGGTTACACGGGAAGCAGAGCGGCTCTGCGGGGCACAGGTACACTGGGGTTACATGGGAAGCGGAGCGGCTCTGCGGGTCACAGGACGACACTGGGGTTACACAGGGAGCGGCTCTGCGTGGCACAGGTACACTGGGGTTACACGGGCAGCAGAGCAGCTCTGCGGGGCACAGGTACACTGGGGTTACATGGGGAGCGGAGCAGCTCTGCGGGTCACATGACGACACTGGGGTTACACGGGGAGCGGAGCGGCTCTGCGGGGCTCAGGTACTGGGTCCAGGCTGGCCCTATAAGCGATATCGGGGTGATACACAGACGCGGCGGCAGAGCAAGCACAGGATTGGTCTGTGATGGAGGAACCACCTCGCGTATGAGACCTGGACTAGGTGCAGTTATTGTGGAATAAGTTGATGTTTGTGACTCTTAGTTGGCCATTGAGCCACGACTGCAGGTTTGGGATAGTGACTCTATTGACAATGTCTGCATTATTCGATGCCCAGACTCCCTGTGTGCTGATTGGTTTATTGTTTGGACCCACGCAGCAGTACGCGCTCCAGATGTGACTGGGTACATTAACTCGATTATTGCTGATCCAGGTTGGTCCATTCACCGCTCCGGTAATCACATACATCGTCGTACAGTTAAGGGTAAGATTCCTAATGCTATCCTCATAGAGCCTCCACTGGCCGCGGTTTAGTGTGAGGTTCATGGGGACAATATTGGCCAGGGTGTATGTGGCGTATTTTGCTGGTCCTGGGGGATGTTGAGCGTCGGGGTTCAGGTGTCCTTTGTCATAGTGGGTGCCGTTATAGTCTGAATTTACAGCTTGTGAAGCTTTAATCAACGTGTTGGGATCTCCAGCGATGATGGGATCTGCACGGATGGCGGTTGCTAAATCTGTCTGAGTCATCATGTATGGTGAAAGACGAGGACTGACCAGCTGAAAGAGAGAGGGATTCCATGAGTATCAGGGAGTGGAGTGACATCCTCACCTCCTATCACAGCTCAGATACAGTAACCCAGGCCCGTGCACGCGGCTGTGTGTCATCACTCACATGTTACAGAGCAAAGCCAAGAACCGGGTATGACAATGTGCGTGAAGCTCTCAGGAGAAGACTTCTTAAATGAAGATGCCTCCATGCTCTGTAACTGTGATGTCAATGTGTGCTGATCACACAACACAAACAACTTGGTTATTCCTTTCAATCATATGTTATGTGTCTGTACTAAGCCCCGCCTCCAGCTGCAAAAATATGGAGACAGGCAAAAGGGCGAGAAGAACTGAAGAGACAGGCAGGAGGGTGAAGGGGAAATGAGGAGACGGGCACAATGGCGAGAGGAAATGAGGAGACAGGCACAATGGCGAGAGGAAATGAGGAGACAGGCACAATGGCGAGAGGAAATGAGGAGACAGGCACAAGGGCGAAAACAAATGAGACAAGCACAAGGGCGAAAAATGAGACAAGCACAAGGGCGAGAAGAAATGAGGAGACGGGCGAGAGGAAATTAGATAATTAAGCACCAGGGCAAGAGGAAATGAGGAGACAGGTGAGAGGAAATGAGGAGACAGGTGAGAGGAAATGAGGAGACAGGCAGGAGGGCGAGCGGAAATGCGGAGACACCCAGGAGGGCGAGAGGAAATGAGACAGGCAGAAGGGTGAGTAGATATGAGGAGACAGGCAGGAGGGTGAGAAGAAATAGAAGTGATGAGAGGAAATGTCTCAGGAGAGGGTACAGCAGCCATTGGTAGTGTGTGATCAGATGATATGGATAAAAGGACATTACGGGAAGGGGAAGTGGGAGCAGAGCTATTATTTGGATGGAGAGACACAAGTGGGATGAGGCCAAATTATGCCTAGGAGGACTATATTTCCCTTGCTCCGTTACTGTCCGTCCATCTGTACCTCCTCCTACTCCTCTCAGGATTCTTCTACTTGCCTGCTCTGTATCTGAAGTGGGACATGGACCCCTGGCAGTAAACCCGGCCGTTGCTGCTGGAACAGAATCATTAATTCAATGGCCAAACCCTTTTTCTGAGACCTGAAGTGGTGGCACATGCCTCGCTCCTGGCCTCGTTTACATGGGAGGTTATGTTTCCCGGGAATGTGCCCCTCTATTTCTGTCGGGGTTGGCACTGGTTACCCCACTCTAGGGTCAGGCTTGCTGGCAGTGGTGGAGTGGACTTTCCTCCATCACCTCCTAGTTGTAACCTCATGCCATGTGAGAAACCACTGATATTTGTAGCATAGTAGGGTGTGACGGTTTCTTACCTGGGGCTCCAAAAGGAATGTCTTATTTGCTCTTTGTCCGGTGCCACTCGAGATGTACGCAGAGTATAGAGGGTAGTGGTACATCTTGTGGTACAGGGCGGCATAGAAAGGGCTGGGGTTGTTTGGATACATCAAGCAGAGGTTGACAATAGAAGCCTGGCTGGGGAGGTTTTGGAATCCGTTTGGTGGATTTGAGGCATAGAAGCTATTCTGGCAGTTTGCAAAGTTTGCACTAATGTAGCGCTCACTCCCGGAGGAGCCGCTGAAAATGAACCACGGGTCAGTCTCCCCGCACTAGGGAATAAATATACTCCAGCACCGTTGTGGATTTTATAAATTATATAGTTTACTGAAGTAAAAGGCATAAAATAAGACACGGTATTCGTAGATATATTTACAGTATTTCGTATTGCGGTAAACGCGCAGCGGGAAAAAGAAATGCGAGACTTCGTATTTCTGGAAAACGCGACCGAGCAGAAAAAAATACAATGATTCGTAATTACGAGAAACGCGCAGCGGAAAATAAAATAAGATGCGAATCTTTTCCCCTTTTTCGGATACTAAGGAGTGAGTCCCGAACAGGTTAAGTCCCGAATTGTGAGTGTATGTGTGTGTTATGGTACCCGGGTACTATTCAACTGGCCAGTGAATCTTTTAAGCGATGTCTTCTACTAGTCACGTTGGGGCCCTGTGGGTTTCAGAAATAAACAACAGCGTGCTTGAACTTTCGTGGAAACGGCCTTGGAGGCCTCTCACCCATCCGCTGATCACCGAGGCTCCGCTGACCCAGGACGTCTCTCCGCTTGTCTCCGCGCTGGGATACCGGCTATTGGATCGATATTCAGGCTCTCTGTGTTCCGGCCCGGACTTGTCCAGCTACCGCCTGCTCTCCCATCCGTTGGACTCGCGGTACTCCTTACTCGGGGTCCTCAGCTTGTCTGGAATACACTTGGTGGTGATGGCCGGTGGGTAAGGCTCCTTCTGGCAAGGCAGGATAACCCCACTCGATTCCTGATAGGCCACACTTGCGCTCCGGCCTGGTCACGATTCCGCTCAGCAGCACTGCGTCCTCTTCCATGCACTCCCTGGCGCGCTCTGGCGCGTTCTCCACGAGGCTCAGGATGTACAGCGTTTGCAAAGCATGCCGGGAAGTGTAGCCCCAATGTTCAGTGTCTCTGATCGCGCTTGTCTCCCTCCGGTGGCCAAAAATAGGTACTGCCACAGTCAGATTTAAACACAGCGCTACACTAACTTCACCCATGGCCGTGTCAGCCAGAGTCAAGGCTATCAACAAGTAAGGCAGCATGGTGGGAGCAGCTCTTCGATCAAGATGCTATGAGTGATCTTCTGTACTCAGAGCCCAGGGTTTCGCGTTTTATAGGGTTTTGCGCGTGTTCGGTGGAATCGTGCTGGAAACTGATATGGCTTTTGGAGTGTTTTTGGTCTATAAGCTTCTGGTTAAAGATAATGGTTGATTTAAACAATTCCTCCTTCTCCATCACGAGTTTTTTTTTATCTTATCTACGTGGACCTTCATGTAACCAAAACCATTTATTATTATTCAAAAGAAAAACCAGAGGAACACGGCGATTTCTTCATTACCTCTTTTATCTTTTTACAGATGTTTTGTTCTTTGCAGCAGAGTCGAATCTCCTCCAACCTTCACTCGTTTCAGTTGTTCTCCAGTGATAAATCTACAAAGTTTGTGGAGGTCTCCTCAACCAGTCCCAAACTTCTGAAGTCATACATACCCCACACTGGCTCGCCCATCATTCCACCATCGGCAGGGCCGGATTTGCACCTCAGGAGCCTGTAGGCACAGAAATGTGGAGCCCCCCCCCCAAACAAAAAAAAAGAAACTACTATTTAAATTTTAAAAAATACATTTTAAAAACCTGAAGAACTGTTTTTCTCCGAGAGCAAATCAAAAGAAGAGGCAGAATCTGTAGCCTTAGTTGAATTAGTTAGTTACAAGTATTTATAAAGCACCAACAAATTCCTTAGCGCTGTACAATGGGAGAAACATTATAACAAATATACATATGTTACACACACGGAACAGAAGGAGAGGGGACCCTGCTCCAGAGCTTACAATCTAAGAGGAGAGGGGACCCTGCCCCTGAGTTTACAATCTAAGAGGAGAGGGCACCCTGCTCCAGAGTTTACAATCTAAGAGGAGAGGGCACCCTGCTCCAGAGTTTACAATCTAAGAGGAGAGGGGACCCTGCTCCAGAGTTTACAATCTAAGAGGAGAGGGGACCCTGCCCCAGAGCTTACAATCTAGTAGGAGAGGGGTGACACATTAGGTGAGGGCGAATAGGGTATTTGAAGTAGTGAGTTGCATGAGGACTGAATAGGAAGATGTAGCAAGAAATGTGCAGTTGAGGGATCATGGAGTGAGCTGATAGGCTTCTCTAAAGTAATGCCTTTTCAGAGACTTCTTGAAGGACTGGAGAGATGGGGAGAGTCTGAGGCTGTGGGGGTAGGAGTTCCATAGAAAGGGGGCAGCTCGAGAGAAGTCCTGAAGGCAAAATTTGGGGGTGCGGGTACGAGAAACTGATAGCATCAGATCATTGGCCCAGCGAAGTGGTGGGAATGGGATGTATCTGCTAATAAGGGAGGAGATGTAGGCAGGGGCGCGGTTGTGGAGAGCTTTGTATGTGAGCACCAATGTTTTGAATTTTATTCTATTGGAGACAGGAAGCCAGTGTAGAGATTGACAAAGGGGTTAGGTGTGAGAGGTGCAGGAGATGAGGTATAGGAGTCTGGCACAGGCATTCTTTACAGACTGCAGAGGCAGAATCTGGGATCTCTTAAGGCCAGAGAGAAGGAGGTTACAGTAGTCGAGGCGGGAGATAATAAGAGCTTGGATGAGCATTTTTACTAGAGTCTGGATTGTTCGAGGGAAAGACTAATTAGGATTGAGCAAGGTTTAGGAATTATCCCTGTATTACACAAGAGTAAAGGGAGTGAGTTCCCTTTGTTCTATGGGATCAGGCATGGGGGCTTTTGTTTAATGAGTTGAAGCATGGCCGTTTTGTGATTGGATACAATAGGGAGATAAACAATGGGAGGGAGGGGGAAGGGGGGGTATAAAAGACAATGCGTGGGACATTTTGTGTATTGCAGTTAATTTTCTTTTACAAGGAGCTTCAGAGGCACAGCGGCGGTGAGCTCCATTTTGCATCACCGTCATCGTATGAAAACCAATGACTGGATGAGTATTACTTGCAGTATCAATCTGTTATGTATACTCTATTATCATAAGTCTGCTACATATATATTCCTAGTTCCATTATTTATTGGAAGGATAGGTGTGGGTTTCCCATTGTATGGATTTGTAGGTTTTATTTAGTGGATGCTTATTTATATTTGTTTCAATTTACAATACTGTATTCCTTGTTCATTTGGTGTAGAGCTGCATGATAGTAATCTCTAATGGGTGTTGTTCTGAGATAACTCTGCCAGAATTCAGTGATTTGTTGTTTTGTATGTTATTAGGGGCATTAGGGTTTCCAGTAATTTTGCCTTTGGCTGTCTGTGGACTGCTGTGCCTTGTTAGTTTAAGTGCTCAGTATAGCACATGACTGACTGTCCAATTTTAGTATCATCCATGGCTGCAGCCAAAATCATACTAAGCAACCCATATAAACACAGTAATCAAACACAGGGCCTCCCTATACATGCAGGTGCCCTCACCATACACACAGAAGGAACTCACTATACATAGTGAATTCACACGTAGGACCTCGGTATAACACACAAAGTCAGGCTAATGATGTAGCTATCATACACCCTGAAATCACGAAATTCCTCTCTATAACACACTGAAATCACTAATGTAGAATAACACTAACATAAATAAATAATAAAAATAAATAAATAATAATAAAAAAAATATATATATATATAAATATATATAAAAAAATTGCTATAACACGCCGTAATCACACGATAGAAACACACAGAAACCTAGCCATAGCACACGGAGATCCCACAAGGACCTAGCCATAGCACACGGAGACAACACAAAGGGAATGTAATCACACATAGGAACTTGATATAACAGACTGAATCACTGGACATTAGTCATTATAACTCTATAGTGTGCCGAATGAGAAAAGCACCATACTTGCATTACTGAGTAACACCTTTAGTGGATCCTCAAGCAGCTTCACATGCTGGGCTTTTATGTGGGTTATGATTTACAGGGTTATTCAAAAAGCTGTGTGTTTTAAATAATGTTGGAGTAACCCCAAGGGCTAAGCAATAAGTTGATGAACAAATTAATTGGTATACTGTATTTAAGCTCACTATTCTAATTGTTGCAATTTTTAAAGTGACACAGCAGTAATGTACAATCTTTTGCTTTGAGCACTTGCTACAGTTGAGTAAATAATTATTTAGAATGGTAACTTTGTCTTTATTGAGGGAGAGGAGAGACTTATTTCAGGAATAGAGGAAACATGTGCAGTAACTCACTCTTATTTCACACTTGTACCATCATCATAATAAAGCCTGGGAGTGGATAAGTATTAAGTGTATTAATTCGGTGAATTTGAAGCTATGTTGATAATATACTATATGCGTGTGTGGGTAATCTATTTGGTTAAATACGCGCTAATTTATCCGTTCTAGTGATTTGCATTTTTAGCTAGAATATGCTCGTTGATATTTGCTTCACTTTGTATTACTTGATCAAACCTTATTATTTGTATAGTCTGTATGATCTTATAAACATAGGTAGTCAGTGACCGCATGGCTGGCAGCCATCTTAAACCTCAAAAAGTCACATGTTCTGCTGCCAATGAGGAAGTGCTGCAGCAGTAACTGTACAATCTGTTTAAGCTTACATTTGCGCAACTAAATTAATCCAGATTGTTTCTGCCAGATTTATGAATATATAACAATTACTAACCAAATACACATCTAAATGTGTCTGTTATAATTTCTGAAGAGGCTTATCAACTAAACAGTGATTTTGTATGTTAGCAAATGCTATGTCATTAGGTTAGTTCGGTTGATTTAACTTCGGGTCTATAGATTAATATACTAAGCAAGAATCAGTTTCATTGTGGACGGAGGTTAAAGACTTTCACATGTGCAGCTTGGTTCTATTGATAAAGGATTCCAGGGCTGAGGACTCATAAAATGGAGGACAATGCAGCCACTAATGTACAGAACATCCTTGCTCTTTCTCAACTCAAAATGGAGACTGTGTTATTTACATTTCGCAAGGGGACACACACATACAGAGGGGGAAGGTGCACAAAGAATAGAGTCACTCTCAGATGGGAACAATGGATCAGATAACAGTGAGCTGGTGACCTTAGTTGTTGGGGGAGGGGAGGGGCTGATGGAAGCATGTGAAAACAAAAGGAATTCTTTACTTACAGGGGGGTGTACACTATACAAAGACTGGATCGTAATACAGAGGTTACGCTATACAGAGGGAATACATTACTCTACATGATACACAGAGCAAGGGAATGTAAGGAAAATACATACAAATAAACATTGGGACGGCCGTTTCTTTGCAGAGGCAATAAGTAGGGAAGCTGTTTCTGTTAGCTACCATTCATTCAATCAGGTGGTGAATTTGGTAAGGGTAGCTGGCGAGGGGACAGAGTTAGCTAAGCTTGATCTAGAGTCAGCCTTCAGGCCGTACCGCTGTGTCCAGGGGTTTTTCTTTTAATGGGGTGTAAATTCGATGGGTAATTTTACATAGATATCTGTTTACCCATTGGGGTGTGCAATATCCCATGCTCCCATTTTAAAGGCTTCCTACTTTTTTGCATTGCTTAGTGGAGAAGAGAGCGGGGAGGAGACGTATAGTACATTACTTGGACGATTTCATGGTACGGGTTCCAAAGGGACTGGAGAATGAGGTAGGATCGGGGGGGTAACAATATAAGTTTAGTTGATCGGGTAGAATTGTACGTGGTTTGGGGGGAATGGCCAGACATTAAGATCAAACGGTCTAGTGTAATTTCAAATTGTGAGCAGGCAAATGGCCCAGGAGTGGATTCAATGGATGGGTGCAAAGCTTGGTGTTTCTGGATTTTTTATTTTCCAATCGTCGGGGCAATACAACTGTGGGGGATAGAATTAAAAAAATAATAAATAAATAAAAAAAATAATAAAAAAAAATACATCCCCCCCCCTTTAATTTTTGGGTCTGATATTCAAGGTGTGGTGCAAGTGCTGAATAACATGTCTGCATCATCACCGCAGGTTGTAGCCTATGTCAGGTATTTGGTGTTGATATGTTTGAAAAGCAATATTAATTTCATGGCAAATCACATACCGGAGGTAAGGGAGGTGGTGGTGGATACATTGTTCAGTTTCAGGTGGGATGTGTTCCGACATTTGGCACTGGGAGGAGGAAAGAGGAAAAAAAAAATAATAAATAAAAATAAATAAATAATAATAATAAAAAATAAATAAAAAAATTCCAGGGTGAAGACTGCCCTCCGTTTCTTTGCCAGATGGGGAGCAGTTAGAGGGCATCAATGATTTGGTGAGGAGATTGTTGTTGCAGAAGACATGGGCACCGTAGAGCAAGCAGCGAAAGGGTTGGATCGAGTTTTAAAGGGACAGAGGAGGTAGGGCAGAATGTTGTTTTCAAAATAGCTACTGAGGTTCGGCGGTAAGTCAATAAAGAAAGGACAGCTTGGAACTATTTAGTGGTATTTCATACTTTGCTCGGTTAAAGGAAGAGGAGGACTGGGCTAA